>APFE031441369.1:128650-210273 GCA_000404065.3 Pinus taeda
CAAATTTCATATAACTTTTCTTCATATATATATATATATATACCCTAAATAGAGATGATGGATAAATCATTAATATCTGAGAATATCTATTGATGCATCCCCTGATGATGAACTCACTTGGTAGTCCAAAACGCTGGGTTCCCAAAACTCTATAACAGGTCATTCCTCCTCTTCTAATACATAATACTCTCTATATTATTTCCCTTCTTCCAGATTTCGTAATTCGTTGTTTACTTGACCTGTACATACATCTATTAAATCCAAACCACAATCACACAGATTCTACCCTGATGGTAAGTCTTTTGTCACACAGAAAGACTTTCAAAAATTCAACTTGAATTCATTCATCATGGTTTATCACACAAAAATCATAAATTCCCACTTACGGATCACTCAGCACATAAATGGAATGACACAGACAGTCACAATGAATTCAATTTCCTCTTTCATTAAACAAATCTATATATACAAATAAAAACCTATTTACACTCTAGCTTTGGCCTGATCTGCCTTTACATGGTATGTATTAGTGGCCCTCTCTCGTTTCAATGCCTGTAGGCTCACAATCCAACCCTTCTATCTACTAACTCTCTCACTATCTCCCCCTTTAAGCCTTCAAGGATTACAAAATATGCATAGAAGGATTCTGTTAACCAATTTTGGTTTAGATCCTCAATCTTCTCAACTAAATCCTAAGAATCTTCTAGTCCTCATTTAGTTCCTAAAATCTCTTCTTTATCCCTTGAGGATCTCAAATTTCAACTAATCCTAAGGATTCTCCATAAATCATGAACTAATTTCTAAGATTTACAATATCTCAATCCATACTAATTACTCATCATCACTCATGTTCTCCTACATTTGAGAACATTTACAAATATCCTCACAATATTTAATTAATTAAAAATATCACATCCTATTAATTTAATACTTAAGAAACCAACTTCTTTAAAAACACAAGACCCCTCAATCAACTAAAATATAATGAAAATTTTGAGCTAGATGCTCCTGCATCAGACTCCCAAGGTTGAAAACATTCATGATCTCCAGATCATGTGTCTTCAATGATGTTGTAATTCCTCCTAGATCTGAGATTTTGTTTTGTAATCTATCTTTGTCTATTTCTTTTCCTTTTAGCTGTTTTGTTGTTGCTGTTTTCCCGATTTCCATACCTTATTCTACAATTTCCCACTTTCTATGCTCTCACATTCTTCTATTGTCTTCCTCTTACTGATGCTTCTTTTCTTTCCTGCTGCTTCCTTCTTCTAAGAAAACTTTATCATTATTCTTCTTATTAGTTCAATCTCTCTGTTTAGTATATCTTCTGACTGTTGATTGCCTTCAACTCTTAATTGCTAGACTCTCATTCTTACTAACACCCTTACATCCTTACCCTCTGGTTCACTGTTGTCTCGCACCTTTTCAACTACTGCCATATTGTCTTTCAAGATAATTTTCTGCTTCTGTTTACAGTACCTATCAACTTCTTCCTCACTGTCATTTATGACAATTTCTTTGTCATCCTTCACTAGCAATTTATTTTGAACATTTATCCTCTGCTGTTCTATCTTTCTCCTTTGAAGGCCTAATTTTCTATATAATTCAATAATTTTACTTCGAGTAAAATTTGGAAATTTTACACAATCTCCCATTTCTTCATTTTCTATTGACCAATCATCAAATGATCCTTATTCCTCTACTAAATCTTCCTTAACATATTTCAATAGATGTTCATTCTCTTCTTCTTTCATTTGGTTGTCCACCTGTGCCAAATATGTTCCAGTTTCTGCAACAAAATCTGCAATCATAAGAAAATTATCAAATTAAAAAATATAAGGCCTTTGTACCTCTTCTTCCTCTGGCAACCTTTCAGTACGTTGCTCTAATCTTTCCTTTAACTCCTCTGTCATCACATTAGTATGCTGATTCAAACTCAAAGAATCCTTGAGACTGTCAGCAAGTATCTTTTCCACACCATCTATTTTAATGATGCCTCTTTGCACTTGTTCACAGTAGTGAACTGTTTCTTCTCCAGTCTCATTGTCATATTCTGCTTCCAAACTTTCATCTTCTGGAAGATATTCTTTCACGTTTTTGACAACTTTAAAAGATTACCTATCTTCTTCCAAACCTGCAACCATACACAAATAATTAGTTTTAAAAACACAAGACCTTATGGTCTCATTTGATGCTTCAGTCATCAAGTCTTCTGGCTGCTCTGAATCATTCATATGATTCAACTCCTCTATCTCTTCATTACTTTCAAAAAGTAATGGTCCATGTTCTGGTTCACATACCAAAACTTCAACACCTTCTCCAACATTTTCCTTTTGCTGTAGCTCAACTCCTTTGAGCTTCTTTATCTTGAATTTGACATCTATAATCTGTTCAAGCTCCCTTAGCTCCTTTATTAACTGCATATTTTCTTACTGATTCCTCTTCTCTTGTATCCTCTACCACTTTGCTTTCTTTATCATGACATAACCATATTTCTGGTCCTTCTCATTTCTCTACAAAATCTCCATTAATACTTCAAGTTGAACTACCATCTCAACAATTTCTTTGTCATATTTTTCGTCACTCATTCTCATGCCATTTTCCTTGGCGCCTTTCTTCTTTTGTCCTCTTTTGTGGTCTCTTTCAGAACCTCTGCTATGAATGTCACTAGTCATCATCCTTTCCATCTCTATGAGTTCCTCACTCACTAACTAAGAGTTGCACAAGCCTATGCAACAACAAGACTTCCCTATTGCCACTTACTTCACCAAGGTCTCCTCTAGACTTGGTCTTTTAGCAAGTATTGGTCCTCTATCTGGAATCTCCTTAAGCATTTCTCTCTGCTCCTTCTAGGCTTCAACTCATCTTTACTTTAAGAACACAACTATCCTTTTCTTCCAATCTTTTGTTGGAACATTTAGGTTCTGCCACATTCTCTTTCTTTCAGAAACTTTTAGGAGTTACCTTAATCTCCGTTGAGATATTTCCTCTTTGCCCGCATTCTAAATTATGAAATACAATCTTCAAACCAGTTAAAATAAAATATATCATCTCATCTCAAGATCTTTGTCTGATCTTTTCCCCCCATTCACCTGCACTTTGAATGGACTATTCTTTTATCCAGCCTTCAGCTGTATCTTCAAACTCTACCACTCTTTAAGAACTTGAAAAAGTCCCTCTTATAGTTTAAGTATTGTAATCCTACTCCAAAATTTCACTCATTCAATTTCTGCTAATCATTAAAAAAATTTGCATACCATCACCTGTCTTCAGGATCTCACCACTCCTACAAATCTAGTTCAGTAGATCTTCATGCTTCCGCTGTGCAAATTTTCAACATTCAGCTACTGTCAATCAGATTTAGAATCTGATTCTTTCTTTCAATATCCCAGCTTTATCTTGGTAAAGCTCTAACTGTTATCAACAATTACTCCTTCGCTCAGTTTTCTTTCATTGTTTCGTTCTTGCTATGAGTTCTTCAAAAGCATTTACCTGTTCTTGCTCTGATACCAAAATGATGCCAGCTTACGCTAACAATTCCCACAGTATGCATATAAAATGCATACATCTCATTTATCCCAGGAAGTTCAATTACCCTTCCTAGTCAAACCTTCATAAATTAAAGTTTAAGACCCCTTAATAAATCCTCATGCAGAAATGTTTCAAAGGCTATTCAATGGTCTAAACCGTAATTAACTTCTCTAATGGAATCTTACTCAGCCCTCATAAAATTTGATTAATTCTCAAACCTGCACATATTAACCTTTCCTTTCCACTTTTTCCACTGCCTTGGCACATTTTCCGAGGCTCACCTAAAAATGACACAAAAGGTCACTTGAACAAAAATTGAACAACAATCAATTGAACATCAACCGATTGAACAATGATTGAACAACTATTTAACAACAATTGATTGAACAACAACCGATTGAATAGCAGTCGATTGAACAACAATTGAACAGTAATCGGTCCCACGTTGACTTTCTCTTTTTGCACAGGTGCTTCACTCTACACCATTGATCAAAGTGTGCTGCATCCAATGGTTCACAATGATATCGGCTAGGGAACTTCCGTGATGCTTATTCACGCTTATGGAGTCGATAAGGATTATAAATCCTTAACCTATAAATGTTCAGGTCTGTTCTGAGGTTAATGTCTGATCACCTTTATGGCCCGATATCCGCTGGATATAGAGGCCATCAAATCCTATGGTCTGGGGCCCTTCAACTAACACACGGGTTAAAAACAACTTAACCCCCGTAGTTGACTGTGATGTAAACGGTTGAAAATGCGATAAACAGCTAGGAATTAGTACAACGCTTCAACCCCAATTAAAACACCCGTAAGCTCATAACCTCCACAGTTTCACAGTTCACTTTAGCTTGCTTCACTTTTCCACCAAACTTCCTTCTCACCTCCATATCGACTTGTTACCAAGTTCAACTCTGCGAACTCCTTTCTCTCCTTAGAAATAGTGTGCCGAGACTTTTCTGATTTCTTTACTCTACCTTGCAACTATACCTCTGTTTCCTTAACACCACTTCGAATTGGAATACATAATACTATCTATATGATTTCCCTTCTTCCATATTTCATAATTCGTTCTTTATTTGACCTGTACATACATCTATTAAATCCAAATCGGTATCACACAGATTCTACCCAGATGGTAAGTCTTTTGTCACAATGAAAGACTTTCAAAAATTCAACTTGAATTCATTCATCATGGTTTATCACATAGAAACCATAAATTCCCACTTACGGATCACTCAACACATAAAAGGAATGACACACACAGTCACAATGAATTCAATTTCCTCATTCATTAAACAAATGTACAGATACAAATAAAAACCTATTTACAATCTAGATTTTGCCTAATTTTCCTTTACATGGTCTGTATTAGTGGCCCTTTTCTTTTCTATGCCTGTAGGCTCACAATCCAACCCTTCTGTCTACTAACTCTCTCACTATCTCTCCCTTTAAGCCTCCGAGGATTACAAAATATGCACAAAAGGATTATGTTAACCAATTTTGGTTCAGATCCTCAATCTTCTCAACTAAATCCTACGAATATTCTAGTCCTCATTGCTCTTCTTTATCCCTTAAGGATCTCAACTTTCAACTAATCCTATGGATCCTCCATAAATCATGAACTACTATCTAAGATTTACAATATCTCAATCCATACTAATTACTCATCATCAATCATGTTCTCCTACATTTGAGAACACTTACAAATATCCTCACAATATTTAATTAATTAAAACTCTCACACCCTATTAATTTAATACTTAAGAAATAAACTTCTTTAAAAACACAAGACCTCTAAGTCAACTAAAATACAATGACATTTTTGAGCCAGATGCTCTAGCATCACATTTGGATGGTCTTCTTGGTGTAACCAAACCAGAAACACATTGATGCATAGTGTCCATGTTGATCTTCTAGTGTGTGTTGGTCATCATGCACATCAACTATCAACTACATGGTCAGCTCCAGTCAGACTTGCTTCTTGTCTTTGCCTTGGTGAGTGTGATAAATAGGTTGAATCATGTGTGTGCACACAATGAAATGCATGCTGCTGAGTCCCTTGCATGTGATCAACAACACTTCTAACTATGTCTGCTCTGTGCCAGCTACGGGGATGGATCTATAACTTGTACGGATGCAGTTTTATCCATGAGTGGATGTTTTGCCCACTGATGTTCTCGTTACTATTGCAACTCATTCACTTGTTTGTGTAGTTCATGTTCTTCCTTGAGTTGTTTCTTTAGCACATGCAAATCCTTCTTTGTTCCATTCTCTACCTTCACGTGATCGCGCCGTCACCTCATAGCTTGAGTCCCCAAAGCTCCTTTCATCATCAGTGGATCTGCTTGAACTTGCAACTATGTTCCGCCTCCGTGTTGTCAACGAACTTCCTCTTGCATTCATTGCATTTGGTACGTTGCCTGCAAATGATGTTCATGGCGCTACTCCTATGATGCTACTGCCATCATATTTTGATGTCTTTGTCTATGAACAACTTGATGTCTTCGTGAGTAGGCAAGCTCTTAGACACTTGATCAACTTCATCCCTAAGTATGCTCTGAATGGTATCTTCGACTCCGCTCTCCTGGAAACCATTGTACATGTGCTACTCAGAGGTAGATGAACACCTGTGATACTTGGAGACATGGAAACACTCATGAAAGCAATCTATTAGTTGAAAACCAAAATGAACTTGAGAATTGACTTGCAACATACCTATGTGACTGATCATGAAGGTCACACAATTTCGGATGGGAGGTCAGGAGATTGAGTGCCAAAATTGTGCAAGGCATAGTTTGGGATGCTGGGAGGCTGACTCGCTACTGATACTATGAAATAAGCAGTGCAGTCTTGCTGTTGACTACTGGAATTGTGCAATGCACAATTCCATCTAGGATGATTGCAAGCTCCGGGACTGCATTGCGCAAATTTCTAGGCCAACAGTCACTATCCCTCAGAAATGTGAAAAATTGTAATGGAGGATAGTGCTTGGATAGAAATGTGCATTTCTAGAGAGGAAGACAGAGCCTTCCTTCCTCAGATTGCGCAATGTTGTCTTAGTGAAGGCAGAGTCAAGGCCAAGCTTCGTCAGAATCATTGATGGGAAACTGAAAGCAAATGTGAATGCGAATGCATGGCGATACTGAGTGTAATAATAAGTGAATGATCATGCATTTAAATAGTGAATGAAAGATTTAGAAAATGAAAAACATGCATGTGGGTGAGGCGAGTTGCTGAATTAGCAACTGCTCATGAAAATGAGTTTCATGCATGCGGCAATAGTGAAATGTTAGTGAAAACTGAAATGATGCTAGTGTAATATAGTATGTATGAAAATGACAGAAAGTGTTCATTGAAATCAAGCAGACAATATTCATATGAAGCGAAACACAAAAAGTGCTTGAAATGCGACACAAGACATGGAAAGCGGGCTTACCCCAAAACAACTAAGTTGAATGTGCCGAAAGCTCCTAGATGTGACTTGGGATGTCATAGCTACAAGTTTTATGTGAGGAATGAGTTATGTAGCATATGGTTGATGAGTTTTGATAATATCGAGGTTGTGATGTGCATGCCACAAATATAAGGAAAGTGACACTTGGTGGGAGGTTTATGAAATTATCCTTGCATGTAACCTCCAACTCCCAAAAAATAGATCTCTGAAACAAGGGATACATTTGCATGCTACCTTGGAAGTAGTCCATGTAGGCAAGTATGTTTTGCTCGGTCTCAAAGGGAACTGGTCAACTCAGCTGCACATGCAAGAGAATACTCAAATGCTGGGAGAAAATGCCCATTTCTAGCTAAGAGTTGGGATGGATGCTCAGAAGATTATTTTCTAGGCAGAGCAGCTGAGTGCTACCCAGATTTGCCCAAATTCTGGGCTGAGTAACCCAACTGGGAAGGATTTCACAATTTTATGGGTGAAGCTTGCTCAGTAGAATTGCATAATTCTGGGGCCCAGCAGGCTGCCAGCCAAGATTGCAATTTCTAGAGGGAAGGTTGGTTACCCTCTATATTTGTACAGATTCTTGAAGGAGGTTATCAACTAGTATCTGGACCAAGTTCGGAGGAACATCTTATGAGGGTAATGCATCAATTTTTGATCGACAAGTTGTCTTTCTGCAAGAAAATCACTGGAGCTTGTGTACTTGACGAAGCAATACATGCTGTTGTGAAGGTTGGTAGGGAGGATCCAAAATGAAGCTAAGGAATAATTTTGGAGGGTGGTTGTAGCTGCTACAATAGAAAGGTATATTGTTTCAATGTTATGTTTTATCTATGACACTGGATAACTAGGTAAGCCTTATGGTATGTGAAGAATGTGTCCTTTGCAGATGGCTCATGATTGCATATGAAAGAGATATGGACTTATGTTTCTTATGATGAAATGATGCACCTGGTATTGAATATTTTTATCATGTTGATCTTCTTGATTCTATAAGGCTACTTATTACTGATCTTTGATATAGTGGCATAGGTGTTTGACTAAGATTTATTGTTCTTGGAGATCCTGATTCTGTGAAGAAGGCTAGTACCTTGACTCTAGTAAATGATACGCTTGACACTTGACAAGTAGAAGACATGGTGGATCTCTTATAGAAGGTTACTTCATTGATATTGATAATGCTTGTGATAAGCATGATAAAAGTATGTTGATACTCTTGTTGTTTTCGTAAAATTTTATTGAATGACTTGACTTGATCCTGTGGTAACTTTTATGATAGAACTACGAGTTTGATACTCTAGATCTCTTATTTACCATGGTCATGTCTTTGATATTAATTATGGCATATGGTGCAACTGAATTCCCTAACTTAATGGATTGACTTGATATTGTGTTCATGATATTTGAACTATGTCGTCACACCTATACATTGTTCCTTTCATGTGAATCTAACCTTTGATGAAAGATTGATGTCATGATATGATGTAGTAGCTAATGTGGTGAGCATGATATGGCCATGATGGATATATTTTTGATTTTACGATCTAACAGATATATTGTTGCATGAATCTAGTAAATACATCTTGATGAAATGAAAGAAGTCGAATGTAGTAGATTCCCATACAGAGGGAGAATCTCTTCTCAAGATTCTTACTCATTACTATTTGCATTATGTATTGTTGGAATATGATTTATGTGCATATGAAATTATTGATTTGTAGCAAGGTCTCAGATCGAAGCCTGTATAGAAATTAGGGTTTCTGATCCTGACGTAGGCATAGAAATGGGAATACTCGTCCCTAGGTGCACGCATGCTAAGGCCTAGGTAGCATCCATGCATCTAAAGTTGCTCCCATGTTAACTTGAAGGGAGAGACCATAGATTTGACTATTGTTTACCATCATCTGAATATTTATGAATTTGTTTGAAGTCTAAATCAAGATGTTCACTTGAAGGATGGAATTTCTACATATAAGTAGCAGATATACAAAATATTTGAAAGTAGGGAAGTTTGAAGTTTTGCAGGTGCCCATGACATAAATATAGTTATGTCATTATGTTTGAAGTTTGTGCTACAAGAGTTTGACATAATTTGGCTTATTGATATATATGAGTTGTATGATGTCTCATGATGACCTACATCTCTAACTCAATTATTGAGATGTGCCTTGGAATAAAGATCTATCTATGATAGAAAAATTGGATATAGAAATGATGTCTACTGTTTTGAATCGACGACTGATGATTTTCCTTAATGATATATGAGAATAGTGACTTCCTATGACTTGTATTATGGGAATGAATTGATTGATATTGTGTGGTTGATGACAACCTACTAGCATGCTGATAGATGATGATGTGACTTGATGAAAACCCTACCTGTCATCTGGTTCATAGAATTGGCACTCAGGTATTGATGAATTTTGATATTAGTATTGATTTAGTTTCTAAACTTTTATGAACTTATTTAGATTTGATTGCACAATAACGATTTATGAAAGGTTAATATTTTGGTAAATTGTTATGGTTACAGTGAGCATTGCATGAAGTAATCTCCCCTGATCTTGATATGTCAGCATGGGTAGGTATCTGATGAATCTGGATGATGTGTTGATTCAGGCCTTACCTTAGAAGTGTTCTAAGGTATGAATTTGATTTTGGTTTTGATTTTTATATACTAACGATCTATTATTTTTACATAAAGAGCCTTTAATGATATAAGTAAGAGGGAGATGGATTCTAAATTTCATAATGATGTATCATGGCATGATGAATCGATTTCTGAAGTTGGGAAAATATAAAATATAATGTGAAACTATTAAAGAAGAATTGACAAGTGGACATGCAAATCCTTGGACATTCTGATTTGAAGTTAAAGATATTTTTGAACTTTAAATGTCATCTGACAGTTGATTGAAGCATTCATGTTCTGTTTTTAACATCCATCTGTCCATCTGATGTGCATAGAACCTGAATAAGTTCATGATTGATCCACATGATACACATTCGATTGCCTCCAAGAATCCTTCGAGATGTTTTAGTTATATGATCTACTCTTTGTCTGAGATATTCTTATCATATATGACTATATGGAGATGCTGATGTTGATAATTGATGAGCACATATAAGTTTTTCCTTAGTATGAGATAAGACATGATGAGAGGTCTATGACACAACCGAGGTTGAGTATGATGTTTCTAGCATGAATAGCTATGAGAATATTGAAGAAGCTCCTTAGAGAGTTGTATGAGCATGATCTGGACATGACATGGATACATTGGGATAATAAAGAGTGGGATTCGGTTGGAAAAAATCCCATATATATATAGTTGGGACCATGATACTCTCATAAATTGAGACAATGTAGTTGTGTGAGACAAGCTTAGGTTGGTGGTTGGCACCTCCTTAAGAGGGAGGATGATTATGGTATCCTTTTATGATTTATATGATTATTTATTCTCTAACATGATACTCAATTTGATTTCATGTATAAACAAGTGACAACTGCTACTGATAGATTATGATTACTTAATACAAGTATGATGATATGAGTATGAGGAGAGAAACTTTGATCGGGGACATTGAGCCAACTATTGCTACACTGTCTGAGCTCCCAGGGTGAGGAATCGAGATGGAGGGCTCTTGGGGTTGAGGGAACTCTAGACAATAGGGGGTTACCCCTATCTATTACCCATAAGGTTGGAGTAGTAGCTCATCTATCTTGGTCTTTGTAGAGTATACCCAAATTGAAATCATACCCACAAGTTTGGCTTGCTGGGAGACCACACCTCATCTCGCCAATGAGTCAAGAGCTTACTTGGGGGTGTACAACCCAAGGCAATTATGATGTAGGTGTTCTATGACTTGATTATTCGGGGCCATTGATGGGAATATCAGTAGACAATATGATGGTTGAGTAGTAGCTCCCCTATATCACCTATTTCTTGATATGGGTTTGTAGTAGCATCTTAATCTGAATTGGATCATTTTATTTTTTGTCATCCATCTCACTGCATTTGGAGTGGAAAAAGTTGAGGAATCGGCTCATGGGACCATTTTTATCGACAGGATCCAATTTGGCAAAACAGGGTCTGAAACCTTCCTGGAGTGTTTTGAGGTATCAAACCACTTTTTTTTGGGGTAAAAATTTTCTTCTTAACCGCAACACTTTTTATTTCTATTCTACACATAGAAAACTTTCCAACAATGCAAGAATCACATCAATCAGAGACCGTATGCAAAAGTTATGCCACTCAGAAGTTGACCTTCCTGTTTTCACACCTATAGATCAGGAGGATGCCACATCAACCCCCATTATTCATGGAAAAGGGGCCAGCCACAAGTTTTTGATGTAGCATAATCTAGAAGATTATATTTTGTAACTCTAGTTAAGATTTTTTGTAGTCAAACTTAACCACTAGTAGGCTACCGAGTTGTGTTATAACATGGCCACTAGGAGGAAGAGGCATTCCATTCTTTCGAGAGAATCTGTTCCATAGATGAGAAAAGATAGCTAGGAGAGATAGGAGGTAGAGAAAAAAAAGAGGACCTATGCATTGTGGCAACCCATTGTCCACAGGCATTAATTCTTTGTACCTGTAACCATATTTCTAGACAAAGAAAGAGAGCAAACCAACCTCACCTTCCAACTGGGTTTTCTTCGAAAGTGTTTCCCAGAGAGGATATCTTGTTTATTATTTGTGTGAGAGCTTATTTTTTTGTTCTCTAATTTTCTTCTTGATATACTTTTACATGCATGCAGTAATTACAACTAATTTTATGGATATAGAAATTAAATAAAATTGTAATAGTGTAGAATCTCATATATTTAATATAATATTATCAGATCCGTTGCGATGAATTGTACAGTAGAATATTCATGGAATTTTACGGATCATTTGGTATTATAGAATATTTCTTTGGGGATTTTTGTGGATATTTCAAGGATTTATATTGGCGACACCGAAAAACGTAAAACCTAATCATGGGCAATGAATTCGTAAACGAAGCTCGTGATCCTGCAAAGGTGAGGTTTTTGCAGCTCGAAGAACAAGTAATAGATATAAACCGCAATGTAAACATCCTCATGGAAGCCCTAAGAAATACAATGGGAATATTTGGAGAATAAGGGGGTTAGAATGTAGAGGGAAAATCAGAAGGGGGATCAGGAGATCGAGAAGACTAATATAACCAGCTGAAGAAAGAACCTGAAAAAGATCAACCTAGTTCAAGTGTCGTCAACCAATCCCTGTTTAAAGTGGAAGAAAAAGTTGATATCAAGCCATACCATAGAGATATCGTCACTCTAAAGCTAAACTAGTGGTTGTAACAACTAGAAGTTTATTTTAGTGTCCATCAGAGTGAGGAAAGGTAGAAGATCTCATTTGCACGATTGAAATTGGAGGGCCATGCACTGACTTGGTGGGAGAGCCACATGGAAACCCTAAGGTTTGAGGGAGAACCTATAGTGACTAGGTGGGAGGATTTTAAAACCCTCCTTAAGTCACTCTTTTATCCAATTGAGTACGTGGAAGACCAGTGGATCTGGTGGCATTACTTCAAGCAAAATTCGGGCCAAAGCGTGCAGGAGTACACCACAAAATTCAAAAAGATGGCCATAATGTTGAGTATCTCTCAAAGAACTCATATGTACTCCTCAAGTATTTGGGGGGTCTGCACTGCCATATGTGTGAGAAAGTGATGATATTCAAGCCACAAAATAGTGGATGAGGCTTGTGTACAACCACAGTACCTAGAAAACATAAGCCTGAAAAGAGCGCAATCAAGTGGATCGAAACGAAATGAGAAAAAAGATGATTCTAAGGGTGGGAAGAAGCAAAATGGGGGAAACGATAAAAATACAGAAACCACATTTCACTAGTGCAAAGATCCTATCAATCATTGCAACCACAGCAACATTGATGGCCATCCAAAGGAGAAGTATTGGAAGTTGCATCCAGAGCTAAACCCAAAGAACAAGAAGAATAATCTCATGGTCACTAATTCGAGAAACCAAGTTGAAAGTAGCTTATACGTGGACGAGAAGATCATTTATACATCAGTACAGAAGGAGGTGAATCTGAGTAGCCTTCTACAACAGGAAGAGAAATAAATGACCAAACTCTTCCATGTAAAGATACAATTCAAGAAGATGAATATTGATTCTCTGTTTGACTCAGGATCATAGGTGAATATCATTGAAAAAGATATGGTCAAGAAGTTGGTGCTGGAATTTCATGATCATCCAAACCCATATCCATTGGGATGGGTACATAAGGATGCAAAGATGAAGGTAACAAAGCAATGTAAAGTTAGATTTAATATTAGTGTTGATTTTATTGATGAAGTAGATCTGGATTTGGTTCCCCTTGATGTATGTGGAGATTTGTTTGGGAGTCCATACATGTACATGTGTGATGCAATATTCATGAGGATATCTAACCAGTACCATATCATAAATGATGGAAAATCATTCATCAATGCACACAAAGGCAGGTCAAAAATCTCACTGGTAAGTGCCAACCAAGACATGAAATTGATCAGTTCCAACAAGAAGTATGTTTTATTGTTTTTAAGAGAAAATTAGTCTATAGAGGAGTCAATAAGAGGCAAGGCATCCATAGAGGGGTGTACTACGAAACAAAAACAACAATTGGAGGAGTTGTTACATGCATACAAGGATGTGTTCCAAGAGACTAAAGGCTTATCCCCTAAGAGAGAAGTGGAGCATGAGATCGATTATTTCCAGACTCCCCATTGCCAAATATTGGGTTTTACTGGAAGTCTGTTATCAAAGCAAGTGAGGTGAAGAAAAAAATGCAGCAAATTCTAGAATAAGGTGTCATTCGACCGAGTACATCACCATGTGGGTCACCCATCATCATGGTGCCAAAGAAGGATGGGACTTGGTGGATGTGTATAGATTACAAGGTGTTGAATAAAATCATGCTTAAGAACATATATCCTCTACCTAGGATAGATGATCTGTTAGATAAGTTGCAGCAAGCAAAGTATTTCACCACGCTAGACTTGAAGTCTGGATATTACCAGTTCAAGTCAAAGAAGAATATATATGAAAGACCACCTTCAAAATGAGTCAAGGTTTGCATGAGTGGTTAGTTATGCCATTTGGCCTATGTAATGCACCAACTAAATTTATGAGATTAATGAATGATGTATTGTGCCCTTTCATAGATTCATTTGTTATTATCTATTTGGATGATATACTAGTATATATTGCTACCTTGGAGGAGCATATTTCACATTTGACACAGGTGCTCGAAACATTAAAGAAACACTAGCTGTTAGAAAATCTCAAGAAGTACGAGTTTGTGTAGCAGTCCTTGGTGTATTTGGGATATATGATTAGTGGAGGAGAATTGAAGAGAGATCCTTCCAAGATGGAGGCCATCATGAAATGGACAGTGCCTACTAATGCTACTAAGGTTAGGAGTTTCACTCGGGTAGCACAGTACTTGAGGAAATTCATAGCCTTGTTTTCAGTGGTAACAACACCTCCCCACACCATAACAACAAGTGGAAAGGGTTTCCAATGGGGAAAAAGGAAACAAAAGGATTTCGACGAGTTAAAGAAGAATATCAGCGAAGCACTAGATCTAGCATTACCAAACTTGGAATGACCCTTTCAAGTGGAGACATATTTGAGTGGGTATGTTATAGGAGTTGTCTTGATCCAAGGAGGAAAGCCCGTTTGTTACCATTCTAAAGTATTTCATGCAGCAGTTATTAACTACCCTACCTACGATAAGGAGCTCTATGCCATGGTGTAAGCTATGAAGAAGTGGAGGAACTATCTAATGGGAAAGGAGAAAATAATCCACATGGATCACCGGCTGTTAAAGTGCCTGCAAGCCTAGAATAAGCTACAACAGACCAAGAATTACAAGTGGATGGGATTTTCATAGTATTTTCATTTGGTGATCAAGTATAAGAAGGGAATCACAAGCACGTTGGTTGATATGCTTTCAAGACCACCCACATCAAATATAAAATATTTGGGGTGTCTTATGCACATGGATCCATTCACCCATGATGCATACATAGAAGCATATTCAGAAGATAAGGATGTCAAGGAGGTGTATCAATAGTTGTAGAGTTAGAGACATGTGCACAATGACGAAAACATCGTTGACTACCATCTCCAGGAAGGGTTACTCTACAGATTGGATAAACTATGTGTTCCTAAATGTGAGTGTTTGTAGCTGATTAGAGAGGATCACACCTCTAAGGTTGCAAGGCACGTTTTGTGTAGGGAAGACTATGGCTAACTTGCATAGGTATGTGTAGTGGCCCAAGATGCAAGAACAAGTAGATAGGTTCATAAGAGTATGCATTATTTGTTGTACCAACAAGCCTAGAAACAAGAAACAAGGCATGTATCATCCCTTACCTGTACCTACGCATCCTTCGAAAAGTATTTCCATGGACTTTGTGCGAGGTTTACCAACAACCAAGAAGGGACATGACTACTTGTTTGTGGTAGTTGACATGTTTAGAAAGATGTGTGTTCTAATGCCCTCTAAAAAGACCATCAACGGACAAGAAGAAGCAAAATTGTTCTTTGGACAAGTCTGGGTACACTTTGGGATACAAAGGAGCATCATTTCTGATAGGATACAAGATTTATGAGTGCATTCTGGAATAAATTGTGGGAGAAGATGGACATGAAATTGAAGAGATCTACAACATTCCATCCACAGACAAATCGAAAGACAGAAGTAGTAAAAAGGAATTTGGTGCAGTTTATGAGGGGTTACAACTAGAAGCATCTGAAGACCTAGGATGAAAATCTGGTATATATACAACATTATCATAATAGAGAAGTCTAGACTTCTATAGGAACGTCCCAATTTGAAACTTGTTTTGGATATTTTCCACCATCACCTTTGGATATTGCATATGGGAAGCAAGGATGATGAAGGAATACATTACAAGAGATGCTTTGAGGGCTGAAAATTTTATAGAGGAGATCAGGAAGATCCATCTACAGGTAAAGGAAATGCTGCAGAAGTCACAGATGAAGTATAATGCCATACATTATTAGCACATAAAAAATAAATCATTCAACGTGGGAGACAGAGTATGGATACAGTTGTACAAGGTGAGGTTGCAAGGGCCTAGTAAGAAAATCAAGGCTCTAAGGTATGGTGGTAAATTGGTTTTTAATATATTATTATCAGATCTGTTGTGATGAACTATCGAGTGGAATATCCATGACAGTTTATAGATCATATCTCCCCCATGAGATTTTGGGTTGCGTAGAATCTCCCTGATGAAATTTCACAGTAGTAGCCTAATGGTATCTCCGAGTAGTAGCCTGATGACATTTCTAGGTAGTAGCCTAATGGTATTTTCGGGTAGTAGCCAGATGACAGTTACAAGTAGTAGCCCGATGACATTTTGGGTAGTAACTTGTTCTCACCATAAAAGTTTTTTTTTTTTTTTTTTTTATAAACCTGAACAAGTTTACATTGTTCCTAATCATGGTCTTAGATAAGTGTTAAGTCATTTTAAGTTTTTATGGGTAGGTGATAGGTTAAGAGTCTCTTTTTCATATCCAAATAAAGTTAAATCAACCTTATTCCATGTCCTAGAAGTCTCACATGCTGTTTAGAACCCATATCTTTAACCATTTTGAAATTTTTTTGGAATTAACCTTGAAACTATCTTTTCGTAGTGCAGACAGTGTAAAAGGTCTGTTTTGCGCTATGAAAAAGCTACTCTTTCTGTAGCACTCTTCCCCAAAAATACACTAAGCACACTATGAAAGCGCAGATTTGTAGGTAGTCTTGTCAAAATGTCAATTTGTTCAAATACCATTAATCCTTCATTATTAGGTGTCAACCAGGAGTCAGTTCTTAAGCATGCAACCATCCAAATTCATCATTTCAAATTTAGGGGTCATCATGATAGGTAATTTCAAATTCGAAAGGGCTGGCTAGTTTCTTATTGCAGTTTGCATGCAAACCTTCAAACACATCGGTTCCCAGATCTCCAATAGGGAAATTTATGGTGGAGTTGGTAGGAGCCATGAATATTTTCCAATAATCACTGGGGATCTCAACAGGCTCTGCAGAGGGTGGCTGAGGATTCTTTATTACCGGGCTTCGAGCTGCTTTAGTAGCACTTCCCCAGTCTCTTGGTGATGTAAATATCTCCTCAACTCTTTCTCCCATGACCTGATGGTTTGATCCTTCGGCTGCAACTCCCTTTCCTTTACCAAAATGGTCCAATTCTACCAATGCTCTGCTTGCAACTTCCTCTTCTGCTAACACCAGCTCAAGATTCTATGACTCAGGTCCACTGCTAGATGCTTCTTCCACGATCAGAGGGACCTACTGTGTTGAGTCACCACAGAATTCCGCAACTAATACTGGTTGTTCCACTGATTGTCCTTCTGGCTTCACCCTTCTTGCTCTTGGTCTCATAGCTACATGAGAGGATGCTTCGGATTCAGCCTTTGTTATGATCTCTTGTATATAGGTTTTTCTTCCCAGTTCTGGTCTTCCCCTTCTTGGGGCTCTCCCTCCGCCCCTTTTATTGGGTTCTTTATTCATACAAAAGTTGGATTGATGGGGGGTTTCTGTATGAACCTACAATGCTTCAAACCTGGAGTAAGGTGTCAAAATATTGTTCCTTCCCTAGGATGAAGGACTCAAGGAAAAGAGAGGTAGCTATAACAAAAATAAATAAATAAGATCTAGGGTTTCAAGCCTAGAGTAGGGCGTCAAAAGACTCCTCCCTCCCCGGGAACAAGAACCAAAAACAATCAAATGGCACGGGAAACCCTAATATTCCAGATCTGAAGCAGGGTAAAACCTAGGGTTTCCCCCAAAAGGAAAGCACACACAGGTTAAGAAAGAAAAATAATTCTAGCTCAAGGCCTAGAGCAAGGCATCAAAAGACTCCTCCCTCCCCAAGACAAGAGAATGGCCCAAAATAATTAGAAACAAAAATGAACAAACAGAAAGAATACCTATGCTCAGGACCTGAAGCAGAGTGAGAGAACTCGTTCTCTCCCCAAGATGAGAGATTGACCCTGTGGCCAGTCTCGATCGTTGTTTACACCTTGTTAGCCTCCCCGGAAACAACGCCAAAATGTTGGTGTCCCAGTAGGGGTGATTATCTACCTGATTCCAACATTAATCTTATCAATTTGGGTGCATATCCTTTCAAGGTAATGCACAAGGTATATGCAGGGGAAGACGCTTGATCTTTCCCAACCAAGGGTTTGTGGTTCAAAATTCAAAACATAAATGCAAGATTAATCAATTATAGAACTGCAAAAATAATCATAACCAATCAAGTACTGTAACAACAACACAAACTAATGAATCACACACACACAAAGATGCAACACCTGATTAGAAGAGCAGGCTCAACTCTCTAATCAGGTCTGCGTTAGCCACGAAAATAATTAGAACAACAAAATGGATGATCTTTTATTAATCAGTAACACAAGCTTACAATGCTAATGGGTGAACCCCCATTCACAGGATCAACCTACATTTTATACACGGCGAGGGAGATTAACAGTTCTCCTAAAAACATAGCAACTGTAGATACAAGGATATACATTGGTTGGAATGGTATCAACATCAGATGCTTGGGATAGCAGGATAGACCAAGAATATTTCAGGGCATATGTTCTCTGAGTTGTGAAACCTCCTACTGATCAACCGTTACCAGATCTATTGCAATATGCCGAGTTGAGGGTCCCTGTTCTCATGCTGCGGTCAAACACATAGTTTAGTTCTGCAAATAGATAAAATCTATACGTTTTACTTCATTAATTAAAATATACCAATAGGACAATAAGGGGGGAATTTACCTAGTAAATTTAACATAACAACATGGGTAAATGAGTGAAAAAACATCAAAAAGGGTAATGGAAATAGGCAGAAAGATGGCCCGATTTGGTACCCAACAATACCCATGATCTCTTTTTTCTCCCCATCTCTGGGTGAACAGGAATTCCATCTCTTCCCAAGAAGGAATAGGGTTATTAGCAAGCCCTTTAAACCATTTCCTTGCTTCTCCATCCAAGGGTTGAACAAAAAGTCTTAGAACAACATCCAGATGTTCAACATTTAGGTTTTCTGCAAAATTACAAAATACTGATACATGATTCTCTGTTGTTTGTTCATCCTCCCCTATGAAACGAGGAAGAATCTTCAAGTATTCTTGTGGCATTTGATTCAACTGTTGTGGCAATTGAATAGGTGCATACCTATTCATCAAAAATGCAGGTGATGCCATATTTTCTCCTAAATTTATTGAACCTTGATTACCAACAAATGTCGAACTTAACTGAGGAGTAAATGGAGTGTGCAAAGGTGGTAATGTAGTTATAGGTTTAGGATGAATAACTATAGCAGATACTAAAAAAGAAACAGACTCTAAAGACTGTTCCTAGCAGTTGGGTTCTTGGAATGAATTGGATGTAGAAGGTGACTCTTGGTCAATAAAAAGATGAATGTGAAAGATGTGATGAATTGTTGCATGGTGCAAACAGTGTAGGACTTGGTGTAAGTGGAGTTTTAGGCCTTCCAACCCTCTTGGAAACTAGCCTTTTAGGGCCTGAAAGGGCTTGAACTTTCAGCTGTGAGGTAGTTGACCTTGTATGGGGTCTCTTTGGAGCCATAATTATTGCTTTTGTTCAAAACAACCAAATATTTCCTCCTCACTGAACAACCAGAGGAAAATATTGAAAACCCAAGGAAAAGTGTTCTTGTCTTCTCTCCCCGACAATGGTGCTAATTAATGATGTCCCTTAAGAAATCAATTTCTTGGCTGTGTAGAAATTGTGCTTAAGACATTAATGTTTATTGTTTATTGTCACTTGTTTGTCACTTAATTGTATGTTGTATTCTCAAATGAAGGACTTGGAAGACTTGGTTTTAAACCCTCAATACTTAGGTGACATGAAAATCTCAGAATGCCATTTGATTGCTGAATATAAATGATGAATGAAGAAAGCTTGAAGAATTCTAGACAATATGCTATTTTACATAGAATCTACTATTTGTGACACTTGGAGAAGTTAAAGATAATATGTTGTCTTACACAGAAACTACTATTTGTAACTTAAAAGAATTGCAGAGGTACAAATTTCAAGTATAGGAGTGCTCTTTTAAGGGATTTTAACTTCATTTACATAAGAAAATAAATACTTGTAGCTTCAATACCCTACTTAAAGGAAGAAAACATATGATGACACATAACAGAGAAATCACAAAATCATACCCAACAATGTATGGAAAAATTATGATTCTTTCATTAATCAATAGTTTTATCAGGAATACAGAGGCCTAATCTCTAGGTTTTCCCAAGTTCGAACCCCTTCTCCCTAACTTTTCCTCTTTTTATACATTATGAGACAATTGGTAGTCACCAAAACTGTCAAACTAATTAACTATTCTCCTAACCGTCTAAAGTGAAAGTTATTGAGGATTAAAGACACCTCGTAAATAAAATAGCAAGAAGTAATAGAATTTAGAAAAATGATGACGATTGTTCATTTTTCATATTTGTTGCTTGGTTACTAATGAAGTTTCTTTGTAGATGCTTTGATAATGGTTTAACTATTTTAACATAACAAACTGTATTTGACAAAACCCTGTGTGTGGACTTAGGCCCATGTATGTATTGGGAGTGTTTTGATTGGAAAAAACACAAGGAAACCCGACTAATCACTGTCCCTTTGAAGTTTTGATCATCTCCCTCTAACTTTGGTTATTTTGCTTAAACAATGAAATAGGCTAATTTACGTGAAACATAGTTTACCACGAAACTGAAAAGGATTAACGGTATGGTTCATAAACCTGTCGGGTCCACCTGAGCTGTACTCGATCATCGTCCGATCACTCATTCAATAAATTGTCCTATCCTTCAGAACTCACGAACCTTTAAACTTGTTTGAACTATTCCTTATCGAGTCCGCTTTTTCAACGCCCCTTTGACTCCCATACAGACTTGATAAGAAATAAAAACTGCCAGTTAATGATATATCAAGTCTGATTTTAAGGATAAAACTCGATTAATTTTCCACCTGATATCCGTCGGATCTCATCTCTTTCGATGGATAGCTGTGATTGGCTCAGACTTCAACGAATTAAATTGTATTTCATATGCCATCGCTTCTGATTTTCGAAATAAACTTCATTCTAGTTACCCACCCAATTGTCATCAAATTTGTGGCCTGTTGATCAGACGGCTGATATTGGCCTGGAATTCTCGTGGGTTTCTCACATTCAAAAGTCGTCAATCAAATAAAATAAGTTTTTTCTTTTAAAATTTTGTGGGGGTAAAGAATGTACAAGAGTTTCAATGAAGTTGAACCCTCACAGTAATTTTAGGCCACACATTATCACGGTCAACGATGCTAACGTCATGGTCAACTGTGGGGGTTGAGCTTTAATTAATATTCATGCTCATTGCTTCCCCGGAGCACACCTCAACGTACTCATCAAGCTATCGCTTGATCGCACCTCTTGAACCTGCATTAGACAATGGTTTGATTTTTTCATTTTTTTATATTTTTCTTTCATTTTGTGATAAAACTGAAAATAAAACTTAAATAACAATGGAAGCTACAACAGATTGAAATGGGTGAAGAACCAAATAGTTTGGAGGAAGGACTTTCGGATGCGTAACTCTTTGTGGTGTGCATCATAGATGACCATTTTACTGATATCATTCGTTTTTAACTACAGGTACAACTCCAGAATGATATTCCACTCAGCAGAAGAAGGAATCAGTAGTTCGCTATGCAGATTTTTCAGTGATTGCAGGTCACTTGTATAAAATGGGAACACATGAAATATTGTGAAGGTATGCTCTAGAATTTGAACGAACTAGTATCCTCGCTGAAGCACATGGTGGAGCAATGAGGGGACACTATGTAGGAAAAGAGACCTCACAGAAGATTTTACACATTTCGTTATGGTAGCCAACATTACATAAGGATTCTAAGGCATGCTGCAAGGTGTGCAATGCTTGCCAAAGGACGAGAAAGCCTTTGTGAAGAGATGACTTCCTTTAAATCCCCAGGTCTCATTGCAGGTATTTGATAAGTGGGCCATTTATTTGATAGGTCCAATATAACCAATAAGAAAGAAGACAGGCGTGTGGTATATCATTACTGCAACAGAGTACTTAACCAAATGGGCAAAAGCATAACGAGTGAAGGATTATATAGCTACCACCATTGCAAAGTTTTTGTCTGAATATGCCTTAACACGGTTTGGATTCCCTAAGATATTAATGAGTGATAGGGGTACACATTTCTTTAATGAAATGATTAGCACAATTCTTGAGGAATTCCAAGTGTATCATCAAAAAATCATGCCCTATCATCCACAGGCAAATGGAAGGATGGAAGCATTTAACATAATTTTGGAGAATACGTTGACAAAGGTCTCGAACGCATAGAGGAATGACTGGGATATGTGTGTCCTAACTGTGCTATGGGAATATAGGATGACCTGCAAGAAGTTGACAAGCCAAACACTATTTAGGTTGGTCTATGGGATAGAAGCAGTGATGCTTATGGAGTATATTGTGCCCAGTTTACGTATTGCCGTTTGACAGAGGTGGAGAATCATGAAACCTTGGAGGAATGGCTCGCGTAGCTATTGGATTTAGAAGAGGATTGGTCCCTTGTAGGCTTTCACCACCAGATACAAAAGGAATGCGAAAAAAATGGCATGATAGGCATATCAAGTTGTGCACTTTCAAGGTGGATAATTTAGTGTTGCTATATGATAGCAAGTTGAAAAAAATTCTAGGGAAATTTCAAATGCACTGGTTGGGGCCATATGTTGTTAAGGAGATCATAGATGGTGGTGCGGTTCAACTCATCAAGCTGAACGGGGAACCATTCCCTAGAAAAGTGAATGGAAGTAGGATAAAGCTATAAACAAGGGATCTTGCCCCTGTGCATTGACTACATGGCAACAAGACAGTCTTAGTAATCCAGGCAACTACAAGGGATTGTGGGACTATAAACTACACTACCCAAATAGGAGAAAACCATGGTAGAGAGCCTGTGCGACAGAGGATAGGAGTGTGACAGGTGAGGATGCGCTGGATGAGTTACACCATGGAGGATGCTACCGCGAAGATGGGTCCAAAAGTAGTCCTTGGCATCACTATTCACGATTTGATGGCAAAACATTTGTTAAAAAGAGTGGTTAGCCACCATTTACGGCGAAAATATTTGGATATCTACAGCCAAAGACGCGCTTTTGATCCAAAATTGGAGGGAACAGTCGGGTTTGAATTCAAAACCTCCTATAAATTGGGCATGTTGGTTCGCCAAAGAACACTTTGCATTCTGAGAATTGTTTGTGAGCCTTGTTGTTATAAGTTTATGAAGCGCAAATACTAGGAAGAACTCTTTTCATGATCATCATTCACAAACCTATCTGCAACATCCTGTGAGCTTTTCTTTGAACAAATGTCTACTCCAGTCAGTTCTGAAGCCATTGTTTCTCAAGTGGAAGGCCCTAAAGTCATATCTATAGAAATTGCACCCATTGTGCCTATGGCACTAAGGATTCCTAGGCCAAAGAAATCAGCTGCAAAAGAGAAGCAGAAGAAACTTATGTTGGTGAGACATTCACCAAGGAAGAACCTAAAGGTTTGGCAGAAGGAGAAGAAGGATAAGCAGGTGGAGAATATTGTGGACCTGGAGGAAGAAGAATTCCATGGAGTGAAGGAATTATATTCTGAGGAGGGTGAGCCTATCACACAACTCCCAGAGTATATCCCTTCATGAAAAGGGAAGAGAAAAGTAAGCAAAGACCCCGATTCCGGAAAAATTATGGTCTCGATGCCCTTGTTACCAGAACAAGTCGAATTTGAAGGTGCAGTCTTCGCGTGCATTCCAGTGCTGAATATGGAGGATTGGGATCTCACAGACCATGAGATATTCCCTCATTTAGCTACTCACAAATACATGAAGAATATATATTACAAATAAAGTGGGGTTATGTGGATGGAACCCATGAAAGGTGTTGAGAAGGTCGGGTTGTTGCGCATGCTTTGTGTACCACATTTCACAAGTCCATTATTAACATTGTGTGTGTACGCTAGCTACTAGCATTGGTGCATGATGGGTGCTTATTGCTCGGTGAACCCATCCCTATCACGGATATGCTCATCCATTGGATTACAAAGCTACCCTATAAAGGGGTGGACCCTACCAAGGAGTTTGGAGGGAAAAGTGGAGAAAAGGAGTTGGCAGATAAGATGAAGGTTGAATTTGGTTTAGTTAAAAAGTGGCATGGATATTCTATTTGCTCCATTCAAGACCAGGCGTTGTAGTTTTCTGCCCAAATCTTAGCAAGGATATTATGAGGAAATGTCGCGCAGATGAAGTTCTAGCACCAATAATGTCTTTGGCTACCTAGTGCGTGAAGGGTGTACAACATAACTAGGTGAAATATTTATGTAAGGAATTCCTCTCGAATTATCGCACAACACAGGAGGATAGTAATTCATTTAATTATGCCTAGCTCCTATTTCTCATTACCTTAGTAGCATGGCAATTGTCGTAGGATAGCCAGTTTCTTCTGCATGCAGAAGACTTACCAGAGGCAGCGAAGTTTGCTTCACTGTGGTCAACAAAGGATCCCAAGAGGATCAAAGAATTGAATATTTTTTGGATATTAATGGAACTGCATCTTTGCACAGTAATTAGCGAGCGACCAAGGTTGTCTCCAACCTTGTTCAAGCAGTTGAGGGCCTTTGCAAAGTTCAAGGCTGATTTCCATAATGTATCAATCTGGGCGAGGAGGGACCCTAAACATATATGGCACAAGCTGCCATACTTAGTCTTAGAGACATATGTGTAGGAGATTATGGAAAATTGGCCAGCTGAGTGTTGCCAACCCACGAACGTTGGTGCAGGTACTAGTAAGGGTGGAGAAAGCTCTACTGGGCAGACAACAACTACGCAAAAGCAGAAAGAAGAAGCACATAAATCTAGGTGAGCTTTGACTAAGCAGAAAAAGAAAGAAGTTGTTGTTAAAGCATCAATGGAGAAAGAGCGTGTTGCAAAATATTGTGCCGAGACAAAGCACACCGACACAGAGGAAGTCGAAGCATCAACTTCCTAGCATATTAAGGAGCAGGGATTGTCGGAACAGGGCAAAGATGGAGGAGAGGCATAGAGCACTCCCTTCACATTGAAGAAGTGCACTAAGGAGACAACTTTTAGGCCCAGGAAGAAGCACAAACCTTATAAAAAAGTGCATATTGACCCGATGATCCTCATAGAAGGGGATGTAGATGAAATCAAAGACAAAGTCAGAGACACCATAATAGAGTTGTGGCGGTAATTTGAACAGAAGTACATGAAAACTCTATGGAGCATCCAAAAGGATTTGCACAAGCTGTAGATCCAAACAGACCAAATTCAAGCGAGTATTGGGAAAGCGAGCAGGATGCAAGCGAGCCTGACGCAAGGGAGTGAGAAATTTTTGGAGGTGGAATGGACTCTGGCCCTCAGAGTCATACCCTTAACTGAAGGATCTGTTCACATGGAATCAAAGGAATATCATGTTGTGTTGAGCACAATTAAATACGTTAGGGTGAACTTAGTCGTATTGTCACTTCAAACTCTCCATGCGCTGCATCAGGTGGTCTCGGATGAGCTTAGGATCAAAGAGTAGCGTGCCCATGCAGTGATTAGTGAATTCAAATTAAACAATAAGAAAATGTTCGTAGAGAAGGGTCAGCCTCTGAAAGAAAAGGAGGAGTTGCAAGCACAAAATCAAAGCCTAAAAGCAACAATAACATAGGCTTTCCATTCAGTACCAGAGTTAAACATTCCAAAGGATATCGCAACTACGGCAAAAATCATGAAATCGGATGTTGCGATCCACATATCCAAGGATGAGATTGGAAAAGTCATGTTTGATTTTCAAATGAAGATCTTAGAGCTATAGCTAAAATTATAGCCAGCCGCTTTGCCAGAGGTTCTGGAGCAGCACAAAGCAGCTATCAAGGAAAGCATGGGCACTTTGGATATAGCAGTCACAGATTGCATGATGGTCTACGATCAGGCCATGGAGTTATGGATGACTCTGTAGGAGGACCCAAACCTACATAAGCTTAACACAGATATCCGTGAGACACAATGCAAGTTTGATGAAGTCAAGGTGACTGTGTGCACTTTAGTGCTAGTACAACGCCTTGCACAATTGCAGGAAGGCAAACAATTGCAATCACAAACTTGAAGAGCTACAGAGGAAAGAGGCCCTTTTCAAAGTCAGAATCTAGCCATGGATAGAGGAATCCTGTCAACTTACCCTATCATTTTAGGAGAAGTTAGAGACACTTCAACAGACATAGAGAATGATGTGCCTCATAGTCGAAAGCCTAACAATAGAAAATCTGGTAGAGGAATTGCAAAAAGCTGCAGTATAGGGTTCTGCTGACATAGGAGCATTGTAGGGCGAGTTCAGTGACCTCTGCAACAAGATCGAGGCGCCAACCAAGTGACTCGAGGGCGAGTCACCATATTTGTGTTTGAGGCTTATTGGAACAGGGCCCATAGGGTCAATTTTGGGCTAGTTTAACCAATTTTTGAGAAGAATTTTGTAAAGAATGTAAAGTCTCCACGAAATTTGGAAGTGAAGCATGCAGTGAAGTAGGAGTCAAAACGGATTTAGCCCCTTGTTTGGGTAATTGATAGGTTAGTTTTAAGACTCACCCATAGGCCGCAGAACATGGTATTGTAAGAAAAAATGCTATATATATTTGAGTCATAGCGAGTCTAGAGGGGTAAGTAAGATAGAAGATTATTGTTTTGGGCAAGTACTAAGGTAGGAAAGATCTGTTTCCTATACTTAGGTGAAAGGGGAAGGTTCCTACAGCTGAGTGCCTGGAGACCTTGGCAAGTCCGCAACTGAGTGTGCGGGCCCCTGCAATTGGGTGCATAGCATGGAAGAGTCTCTAAATTGAACGTTGAATCTAATAAAGGTTGATTTCGGAACAAGTATCTTGCCTCTTTTTTTTATTCTTATTTCTGTTCAAGCTATGCATTATGGCTTAATGATATGTTTTCTATGGAATGAAGTATAATTTTTGCGCGAACCTATTGAATCTTTTTTATCTATGCATGAATTAAGTAATAATATGATTTCACGAAGGTAATGGTTAAATCTATTATTGTTTTTGTCGAATCAGGTAGACCTGCACAAAGACAGATCTAGGGTTATTATTTAGAGGAAAAAGTAGACAACCTTTTTCTTTTAGGTCTATAAAGTCTGATCGCAGACCTTCGCAAAGGTCTAAGAGCCGTTTTCATAGAGTTATTGTAACGGAACATAGGAAGACATAAATCTGCGCAAAGTCAGATTTGAGATACAAGGGATTAAGATCACTTATCATATGCTCTCCGGATGCAGAAACCTAGTTCTATCATCCCCCAATGCTTCTTTAGGTGAGACTGCAACCTGTGTTATGCAGGTTGTTGCTGAAAGGGCCAGCATTTAGGGTTTTTTTGGTTGGCCTGAACAACTTTGAACTTGGGTTAGGCCCCCTTAAGCCAACCCTTTCACTAGATTAGAATAGTTGCCTTTGCTTTTAATACCTTCAAGAATAGCCATTTCATTACTTTCATAAAAATTAATTATGCGTGTGTTCTTTGACTATATTCCATATCATAGATTTTCCTTGCATTTTGTCAGGCTAGGTAGTAACTCCAAAAATTAATTCATATTATTCCTTTAGGTATGTCTTTATTATATACATGAGGGAGACTGTTCACTTCATCTCCCGATGACTGTTCATATTTCTTATTATTTATTTACATAAATTGTATTTATTCACCCAATCCTGATGATTAGGTGTCAACATTCCCCCCCTTAATTTGAAGGGATGTTGGTGAGTCCAAGCATCATTCTAAACCGTTCAAGCTTTTCTCTTCCAATCTCTTTGGTGAAGATGTATGCAATTTACTCATTAGTGGAACAATGACAGAGATGGATTGTCTTGGCCTCAACATGATTTTGAATCAGATGATATTTAGTATTGATGTTCTTTGTTTGATCATGGGCCTTTGGGTTCTTGGCCAACTTTATTGCAGAGGCATTGTCAATCAAGAGTTGATTGTACTTGTTTTACCTAAAAATATTCAAGAATTTCGTAAGCCACACAATTTCTTTTGTTGCCTCAGCTGTTGCCACGTATTCTGCTTCTGTTGTGGAATCTCCTGGAACTAATTGTTTGCGTGATCTCCATGAGGCAGCTCCTGATCCAAGACTCATAGAATATCCTGAAGTAGATACCCTAGTTTCTTTGTCTCCATCAAAGTCTGAATCAGAGTATCCAATCAAATTGAAGTCATCCACCTGTGTATACTTGATTCCAAAGTCTTGAGTTCCCTTCAAGTACCCTAGAAATCTTTTTGCAGTAGACCAATGTCCCTCATAAGGCTTTTGCATAAACCTGGAGAGGATTCCAATAGCATAAACTTCCTACAAGTTATCTATACTTTGTTGCATCCTCAAATTCTTTTCCTTCAATAGATGTGAGCTTTAAGTTTGTTCCATTGGAGTAGTAAGACAATTTCATTCTTTCATGCCAAACATGTTCAACATATCTCCAATGTACTTCTTTTGAGAGAGAAATATGGACTTTGGATGTTGAGTTACTTCAATACCAAGATAGTAATGAACATAGCCCAAATCAGTGATTTCAAAACTTTTCACCAATTCCTTCTTTATGGATGCAATGTAGATTTCATTGTTCCCTGTCATCAAATGATCATCTACATATACCACAAGATATACAACTATTTTTCCAACTTTCTTGACAAATAAAGTTGCATCATCAAGATCATAATGTTTGAAATTGAGTTTCAGAAGATGTTCAGTTAGTTTTTCATACCAAGCTCGCGGTGCTTGTTTGAGGCCATACAAGGACTTCACAAGTTTGCATATTTTATGTTCATGTCCTTTCATAGCAAATCCTTCAGGTTGGGACATAAAAACATTCTCTTTTAGATCTCCATTCAAGAAAGTATTTTTTACATCCATTTGATGGACTTTCCAACCATTCTGAGTTTCTAGGGAAAAGAGTGTCTGGATGGTAGCTCATTTTTCTATGGGGGAAAAAGTCTCCTCATAATCGACCCCTTCCTTCTGTACAAAACCTTTTGCCACAAGCCCAGCTTTGTGCTTGTCAAGTGAGCCATCAACTTTATACTTGTTCTTGTAGACCCACTTGCAGCCAATTGGTTTGGATCCTAATGGAGGATCAACCAGCTTCCAAGTGTCGTCCTTTATGAGGGCATCATACTCCTTTTGCATCGCTTCTTTCCATTCATCATTAGAAGCAACTTCTTTGAAGGAAGTTGGTTCAAAATATGTAGAAAAGTTCAATTCACAATCATAAGAAACATCCATATCAACAGGTGAATTAGAGTCATCTACATCACCTCCATTTTTCCTATTTGAATTTCTAGTTCTTGTCTTTCCAACCTTATCAAGATGAACACTTTCAAGTGTCTTTGTCAGCCACTTTGGAGGACCTTTCTCAGATGGTCTAGGCTGCTCTATTAATTGAGTTGGGACTGAATCAAGATTGAGTCTCCCAATTCTATCAATCACATAACTTAAAGCATCATCCGTTGTTGGAGTTTCATGCAGGGGAGAGTGTTCTTTAGAAGAAGATTCCATTAGTTGATATAGTATAGGAATCCCCCCTTCAAGATGTGGAATCTAATTATCAAATTCTTGAAATGATTTTGCATTTGTGAATCTATCCAAGCGATAAAGTTGCCGCTCAACACATTGTCAATTTTGGATGATTCAAGAAAAATTACATCTCTAGAAATATCAAACTTTTTATTGACTACATCATAGAGACAGTATGTTTTGGAGGCGTTTGAATACCCCAGGAAGATACACTTACTACTTCTTGCACCAAGTTTGTTTCTATGTACCGTTGGTATCAAGGCATAACAGGTGGAACCAAAGACCCTGAGATGCTTTACTGAAGGAACATGCCCATAGCACATTTCATATGGAGTCTTGTTTCTAATAGAATTAGATGGACACCTATTCTTTATGTATACAACACATAGAACAACATCAACCCAAAAAATTATCTTTACATTTTTGAAGAAGAGCATGGATTGTACCATATTTAAGATTGTCCTATTCATTCTATAAACTACACCATTCTGTTGGGGTATAAGGCACAATTGTTTGATGTTTGATCCCATGTTGGAGAAGATAGTTTTCAAATTCATTTGATGTGTATTCTTTTCCATTATCAGTGCAAACAGACCCACTATGACATTGTGCAGCAGTTTCAATCCATTTATGCAAGTTCTTGAATGTTTGAAAAGCATCAGATTTGTTCTTCAATAAATAAACCCAACACATTTTGGTGTAGTCATCAATAAATGTCATCATATATTTATTTCCATTTGCAGAAGGAATAGGCATTGGACCACATAAATATGAATGAATGAGTTCAAGTTTTCTATGTGCTCTTGAATGTGAATCATGAAAAGACTGTTTGTTATTCATTCCTAGAATACAAGCATCACATTGCTTAAATTTCCTAGGAATTGTAGGCAAACCAGCAACACCATTTTTCTTCAACAAGTGTAGGTTGTCATAGTTCAAATGTCCAAATCTAGCATGCCATAATAAACTTGATGGACGTGTACCTTCTTCATAATGAGAATTATATGAGAAATGTTGTGCACGAGCAGAGTACCTTGCAGCTTGAGAAGCCTTTCTTCTTCTATTCCCCTCATGACAAGTGAGTGGTCAGATGCTTTTCTCGCCTCAAGCTTGCCATCAAACATATGAATGGAGTGACCTTGCTGGCAGATGTGGACCAAGGATGGCAAGTTTGTCTTGTGCTGTGGGAGATATAGAACATGATGCAGAAGAAAATCTGGAAGACCAGGCAATTTAAGCCTGATTGTGCCAAGCCCTGATGTCTTGATTTTTGATTGGTCTGCAAAGTATATTTCTCCATCAACATTATCGGTAAATTATTCAAAAACATATTTTTTATGCATCATGTGGCAAGTTTCTCTTGAATTGAGCAACCAACCATTTTTCCAAGAAGCAAGTGAAGCATTAAATAAATCTTCATTTACTCCAATATTACATTGTACCACAACATAGTGAGTGGATTCAGGTGCTTTACCTTTGTCTATGTCATTAGTTTTACCTTCTGTTGGTTTATTTGTTGTTCAATTTTGTCCCATGGTAACTTACATGTAGAGGCATCATGTGATCCATTTCTTTTGCAGCGTATGCAGTGAAAATCTGCCTTTTCTCCTTGAGAGCGTCTATCCCCCTGCCTCTGAAGTATCTTCCTCTTCCTCTTCGACCACCTCTTCCTCTGAAAGAATCTTGAGTAGGATGATTTTCTTTATGAGCAAGGCACATAGCCTCTTCAGAAGATTTAGGGGCTATATTCTTTCCAAAAGCTTCCTCTCTTTCAACAATTTTTTTCACAAGAGAATCAAAGGTAATATCTTTAAGATTTCCATTTGCTTGCAATGACTCAAGATAATTGGAGTAAGCAGGATAAAGTGCCTTGAGAAAAGTGATAAGAAGAATATCCAATTCAACCTTAGTGGATTTGATATCATGCATTATATATTTTACTTCGGATGCAAGAGAAAGAGGATCATTATTTTGTAATTCAAGAGTGAAGAGTTTCATCATGAGTTGAACAACTTCAAGTGCAAAATGTGAGTCATAGAGTTCTTTCAGCTTTTGAAAGGCTTCGAAAGTAGTTGATAATGGTGAAATATGATGACTCACCTCTTCATTTATAGATGTTTTGATTAATGCATAAGCTTTGTTGTTCTTATTTTCCCAAATGGCAAGCTCTTTGTCTAAGTTAGGTTGTTCTGGCTCTTTGTCTATATCTCCAATGCACACTCATTTCCACAACTCATTGAAAATGAGAGTGTGTTTTATCATGCAGGACTACTCAGGATAGTTCTCCTTGCCAGTGAGAACTATTCCCACCATGGATATGATTGAATGCATACTGTAACAAAAAATTCTTCTTTTGATAGAAAAATACTTCTGGCAATATATAGTAAAATTGTACTTCTAGTGGAAAAAATAGAGTTCTAGTGTAAAAATTGTAGTCTGATACCTATAGAACATAGGTATTATTGGGAGAGGAAGTATATGGGAGAGGTAACATATGAAAAACGAGGTAGCGTTATATCTGGAGGCCAGAGGAGGGTCAGAGTATTAAAAACACAGTATTTAGAAAAGCACACATAATAAATCAGGGCCACATAGTATTATAAACCGGGAGTGGGACTATATATAAAATGAGATTAAAACGTATTCAATGGAGGTAGAGAATTATATTAGAGATTGAGTGGGATCAATAGCAGAGTATAGATGTGTTTATGGCGGGAACAACCCCAATATAATAAAAATTGGAGTATGGTTCTGCTGCGGAGGGGGGAGAGACGACATATGGTGTGGTAGCATAGTGAGAGACCTGTGTGAGGCACCAACTGTGGAGTCGAGTAAACGTATGGGTAGCGTAAATGTAATACAAAGTAGTGTAAATGTATGGGCAGCATTAACAGACACCAATAGCATAAACAGATATATTTGCAGTGTTAAACAATAAGAAATGTTGGAGAACTATAAATGCATCCTGTAGCACCAAAAGGACATATAACAATAAGATTCATACATATAGCAGAGGGAAATGAGAAATGTGTATGAAAGAACAGGCAAGGGAAAAAAGGCAATCTGAATGTATATGGAGTAAGGCCTCTCCATACACAAAAATCCAATCGAAACTCGAGAACTCTTATCATCGCCCACACACCATGACCATCTGATTCTATCAATCACAAACATTATCTTAACCTCACCTCATCTCCATGAAACCACATGAATTAACGCTCGATCACTTCTCTCTGCCAGCCTCCAATGCCTACAACTGACAAATCCTCCAATGCCTCTGGCAACATCCAGAAGGTATTACCAGATGTGGCATATTTTAGAAGGTGAGAAGTGTAGCATATGGTGAATATGAATAAAAATAGTTAGAGAAGAGGGTGTAGAAAATTATTATGGCAGAGAGCCCAGAGAAAATATGGCAGAAAAATTGATACAAGGAGTTACAACTAATTTTAGGTACCTCGGAGCTCTGATACCATGTTAGGCCAGGTAGTAACTCCACAAATTAATTCATATTATTCCTTCAGGTAAGTCTTTATTATATACATGAGGGGGACTATTCACTTCATCTCCTGATGATTGTTCATATTTCTTATTATTTATTTACATCAATTGTATTTATTCACCCAATCCTGATGATTAGGTGTCAACACATTTGTAGTCCTTAAAATTAAATTGATTTTTAGATTAATATTTTGTTTTCACTCTATCATATTATTTTGATTCATTTGCATAGTTTTACCATTCATTTCTTTCTATTGATAAATTATAATGCTTCTTTTAGAATTAAAATTGAGATTTGATTTCTTATCACATATAGTGTAGTGTACTTCACAAGTATACAAACCTGAATTGATAAGATAATGTTAAGTAATTTAGCTCAAAATTAAATTACCTAAAAACTACAAGGTATCAAATGTGGTGTAGTAGCATCTAAAAATAATCATTTGAGGGTTGGTCCTAAAATTTCCATCAACAGGTCTCTATTGTCCCAAAATCAAGTTGGCGCACCATGAAGGAGTTGTTGAAAATTCTGGAGATTTGTAGATTACAAATTATTTTCCTTATCTTGATAATTACTTGTGATTTTCGTTGGCCTTTACTTCTTTATTTCTTTTCATTGAAAAATTACCAAAAAATGGGCCTCCTAAGGAATATTATAAAGTAATAGTGGAAATAATAAAATAATATTAGATTACATCATCAAATTTTAGAGGGAAAAAAGAGAAAAACTACTTTTTCAACTCATATTTTCAACTTATCTCCCTACAATTTTACTCAAACTTCGAGTGGGATCACTTGTTGGAGGTAGAATTTAATTCCTCGTCGAAGGAGTACCCATATTGTATACTTTTCATGGACCCTTCCACATGATCAATGATAAATACATGAAAAACATGATTGCAATCACATTTTTTCATGTATTTCTCATTGTTATTGTAACACGATCAATAGAAAGTATGCAATGTGGGTACTCCTTGGATGAGGAATTTAATTATACATCCAACAAATGCTCCTGCTCAAATTTTGAGTAAAAATCATAGGGAGATGAATTGAAAATATGAGTTGAAAAAGTAGTTTTTTTAATAAGTTTTTAGTATTTTTAATTTTTTACTCCAAAAATGGTGAATCATTCCCCATGGTTAACATCATCATCTTAAATAATGTTGGTTCTTATAAAGTTTATTTTTGCTATACATTTTTGTTTTTTGGCCCATTTTTTACCTCGAAATTTCTCTGATGAGAAAAAGTACACAAGATATAGGCTCCAAGCCTGGGAAAAACCCCTTCAAGGGGGAAACCTAGAAATAAATGCTTCTCTTCTTATAGAATATTATTACAAAGATACTTCCAAGACCCAAATATCAAGGCCAACAAACATTCCAAGCCCCAAGTAATCCACCAACAAGATCTCCTTCTACGAAACTTCCACAACTTTTCTATTACAACTTCAGCTCTTACAATTGCTTCCCCTGCAACTTCTTCACAAAATAATTGGCCTTGCAACTTCACCCCCCATCAACTAGAAGATTCACTGACATCTTCAAAAACCCTAATAGTGAGACAAAAATGACAAAATTATATCTCTAATTTAGACTTATCTAGGAAGAAAACAGAATATAGATATAAACATAAACACAGATATGCAATAGAAATAAATCTTCATTTCATTCATACCAAAGAACTGAAAGATGCTTACAAGCATAATGGAAATAAACTAGCTCAGACATTGGTAGCTTATATTTGAGAAGATATGTGGTGTCTACATGCCTCTGAATTGTGTTATAATGAGGCTCAAGGGCCTTTTTATAATTGAACGACAAATGAAAAACATAAACAACCAAAACCCTAACCCTGAGAGATGGAACATCAAGAGTTTGTGGCCCCTGTTGGGGTTAGTTGGGCAGCCAAATTCCCTGGGTGGTAACTTGGTCATATGATCTCTATTGGGCACGGGCCATGGGCCTATTGCAGACCCAAAAAAATGCCATTTAGGGGGTCAAAAAAAATTAGGAAGTTCAGGACCCAAAAAGCTACTAAAAATAATAAATGCTGCTATTATCAAGGAAACAAATGAAACATACTGGAGGTCTAGGTGGAATAGGCGATGGCTATCAATATCCACCTGGATCAATCTTTGGCTTCTGCTTCTCTTCCTTTTCCTCCTAGCTACTCTTCTTATCCTTCGTTATTTCATATCAAACTTGTGCTTGAGTGTGTCCGAATGAATCGAGCTCCTCCGCTTTATATAACTTTTCTTCAGGGTCGAATTTCCTCCCTTAAGGTTGATCTGATTTGTTCCTTGGGATGACTTGGTATTGGGATAATACATGAATTTTTCTTGATAAAATAAAAATCTATATTTATTATAATGATTCCAAATGGGACTATGACACATGACAAAACTTATTCTTTATCCTATAAAGACATGGAAGACCTAAAATCACAAAGAACATGCTTTTGAATAAAACTTAAGTATCAGCCCACGGGGCTTTGGATTGACGATGAATGAGTGTATTGTTAAGGCACTCCTTGTGATAAGTCATTGGTTCAAATCCCATGTGGGTGCTTACCTACAAAAAAAATAAAAAAATAAAACTTGAGTATGAAACCCATACTCCAAAAGTAAAAGTAAAAATAAAAAAATAAAATCTTTATTTTTCTTTATGTATAAAGATATACATTGTCATGGTTACAATTATGTCATTATGAAGATAGAAACTAGTTACTATTTTCAACACCCCCTCTTAACTAGGGAGGTATTCATAATGGTACAAGGAATCTCAATATTGAAGCATTCTCACAAGAAGAGTTGGATTGATAAGTTATATTTTTCAATTATATTTATCATAACCAACAATGTCCTTCAATGCCTTAACTAGACAAGCTCATCCTTATTTGAGAGCATTATGTTGGGAGGATTTACATGAGCTACCACACTACCTCTAACGCACATACCCCATCCTTATGTTCACTGGGAATGTCCTTTTAGGAATATACTTATCTTGGATTTCCAATCCTGGATCCTCAAATAATATTGGTCATCTTCGACTACTCTTATCTTGGATGCCCTACCTCATCCTCAAAGAGTATTAGCCAACAACTTATTTTTCCTAGATTCTCTAATCCATAAGAAGTTCTAATCTTTAGATGCTTATCCAATCCTTCAGACTCCATTATTCCTTTATGGTCTGCATTAAGACTTAGAACTGTTAGTCCTAGTCTAGTGCTTGAACCATAAAGACGAGAACTATCCAATATCACTCCCTCTCAATTAGGGAAGAGATATCCACCAAACCAATCTTGCCCCTTAGGTACTCAAACTTCTTATTTGGTAATAATTTAGTCAAAATATATGTTATATGTTCATATATAGGCAGATAACACAACTTCACAACCCCATTTCGTACCAAGGTTTTGACATAGGGTTACTTGTTGTTTATATGCTTCATCCTAGTGTGAAATATTGGGTCTTCTGTCAGTCTTATGCAACTTTCATTGTCATAATGTGTCAGTATAGGGATAAGCGGTCCTTTAAACAAGTTTGATAATAAATTCATGAGACAAACTTCTTCCTAATAGACCTCACATGCTTTATCATGTAAATACATTTTGAAGTGACTATTGACTTGTCAATTGGCCTAGGGACAATCTCCCAAATATCATTTTTCATTATGGACTAGTATTATTCCAGCATTACACTCCTCCACTCTTGATGTTTGGTTGCATATTCATAGGAGGAAGGTTCTTGTTTAAAAATATTTGTCATATATGTAACATATCCATAATATGTAACCACCCCTCCCACATTTACCCAGTTTCTCTAGCCTGTTAGGGTAAACATGAGAGGAAGAGTTACTGTGACATGAACCGACCTCCTAGGTTCCTTTAAGAAAGTGGGGCTAACCATGAAATAAAAATTGACAACTCAACATATCCTACAGGGGCTACAAGTCACTCAGAGGATGAGTAGCCACCCTAGGTGGCCAAAACCTGATTTGGAAACCCTTTTCTTTGACTTGGGTCTTTAGCCTCTCCCACAATGAGGCATCCATGTGGTTGGGAGCCTCCAACCAAATGCACAACCCTGCATCCATGTAGTTCCAACCTAAATTTCTCACGTAGGAGTATGCAATCTCGAGATCTGAGCCTAGATTCCAGGTCATCCTCTAGACCACTACCCATAACTTACTATAACTTCTTACAATTAATAATGGAATGAAAAACAATTCTATACATACAATTTTGAAGGTATAACTTGACCTAGACTGCCTAGAACATGACAAAATATTCATTAAACATATTGCAAACAAGTAAGCTATAGGTCATAAATTCATATTTGATCATAAAAGTATGAGATTCACCTAAGAATCACAAAGAAAGCCATATGACCTATCCACATAGCTGCAACACCAATGATTAGTCCATACATCCATTACTCATTAATAGCTAAACATTTCATGACAAGAGCCATAGAATATATACATCATATGAACAACATATAACTAGAAATTAACCAACATATAAACCATGGAAACTCAGCCATAATATCACTTACACATTTCCCCTAAATATACATAAATCTTAATAGAATAATAACTCTTATTAACATAGGAATATACCAACCAACTCTGGGACATACACGTACCACCTGATCATATATTAGGCTAAACCAAATCTCTCTTTCATCCAATCACTGTCGCACCATGTTCCAAGCATGAATGTGGGATCTCATGGAATAAACCAAACAAAAACAAATTGGGGCTTCCAGAGGCCAAACCACCTCAACTCTCAACGAGTGATTCCACCTCACAGTCAGGCATCACTAACACCAACCAAATCAATCTCTACCCAAGCTATCCAAGATTCCAGGGACTAGTAACTCAACCCACAACCTTCCAGGGCTCTAAAATGTTTGTCCAACCTAGCTTCGGGACTAGTAACTCAACCCACCAATTGCTCCAGAGCGTTTTTCCAACCTATGCTCCATGAATAGTAACTCTACCCAAGTTGTTCCAAGGATTCTAGAATGTTTGCTCCAACCCACAACCATAAGGAATTACAAGCACCAATCAGAAAAAGAAATAAATTAAAAAACCCAAAACACCATGGTTATCCAAGAAATGGAAAAGCTAGGAAAAACCACTTTCAATCTAGCCAATCCTCCATGCCAATAACATATCATAACCAGATAATAACATGCATATACCATGCATCCATAATCAATAATCAATAAGGAAAATCACACATGCAACATGCTACCTACAAATCACTTTAGTTATAGTTGTTTATCCCATTCTCCCCTTGTGCTTTCCTGCTTTTCCTTTGCCTTCTTTCCCAAATCTAATGTTCAAGAGTATGAGAGAATGAGAGAATAGAGGGAGAACTCCAAAACTGAACTAACAAAATTTGTGAACTGATCCTTAGAAGCATTTTTATCATTGAGGCCTCTATTTTCTTCATTTTCCTCTATTTTTCCTTCAATTTTCCTCACATGCAATTATGTGACCTTCCACCTTCCTTTTCTCCTATCTTCCATTATTTTCATAAACAAATGCTAGTTAATACATCTTTTCCTTTTCCATATTCCATAGCCATTTATTAATCACCAATGGCACCCATCGTTATGTTTTTCCCAACATTCGTCTTGGAATATGTGTCCCATGAACTTGGTTATTAGTTTTATTTGTTTACAGAGGAAATAAACTAGGGGTTGTTACAAACTCGTCCCCCTTTTTGGAACATTGTTCTTGATGCTTAATGACACTTATAAACCAAAAAAACACATGCTCCCTATGGAGCTTTGTAACACAACTTGATACAACATTTACATCATAGTTGAAGACATAGCCAACATGCCATGAACACCATATCACTTATTGGAGCTTTATAAAATAATATGATGTGATATTTACAACATATGCATATATAGACATAACCAAAACACAACATCAAAACATATATCAAAATACATGTGCTCAACCAACGAATAGAGAAGGATACATAGCTCACATTTGATCATCCATCTCCCATGTAGCTTCATTGGGCCCAAAGTGCTTTCGCTACACTTTAACTTTCTCGAGTGCTTAAGTCCAGAGCATGAATATGTTTCGTTGCATATTGAACTGAGGTTCCAACTGGAATTCTCCTTCTGGATTCATCTGTAATACAATCTAGTCAATCACATGATCAACATATTTCACATACTTCTTAAGTAATGACACATGGAAAACATCATGGACTTTCATTGTTGGAGGCAGTAAAAATTGGTATGTTACTGGTTCGATCCTCTCAAGAATCTTGAAAGGCTTACAGTATCAAGGTGCTAGCTTGGCACATGATCCAATACTCAAGGAGATCTTCTTGGGATTTAAGCACAAGTACACATGTTCCCCAACCTGATACTCCTTAAATTCCCTATGTTGATCTGCATAACACTTTTTCTTGTCTTGTGCTACCTAATTCTTCTTGATAACTTGCATTTCATGTTCCATCTCCACCAACATGTCTGGTCCAATCAATACCCTATTCACTGGATCACTCCAATTGATGGGAATATTATAACTCCACCCAAAAAGTGCCTCAAATGGACTCATCCTCAGTGACTCCTCATACCCATTATTGTACAAAAACTCTACTAGTGGAAGACACTCTTCCCACTTTTGTTGCTGATGAATAACATACATTCTCAACATGTCCTCCAAAATCTTGTTGACCCTCTCTATATGTCCATATGTCTACAATGATAAGTTGTTCTAAAGGCCAAATTTGTACCCAAACTTACAAATAACTCTTTCCAAAGCTTGGAAGTGAACTTGACATCTATGTCTTACACAATATTCCTAGGAATACCATGCAACCTCACTATCTCCTCGATGAAGACCTGTGCTACCTCACTAGCTAAATTCGTAAACTTCACTAGAATGAAATGAGATACCTTAGTCAACCTATCCACCAAAACCATAATAGAATCATGTTGTTTATATGTCCTCGGAAAACCTGTAATGAAGTCCATGGAAATGACCTCCCATTTCCACTCTTGAATCAAAATCAGCTACAATAACCCATCTAGATGCTTACACTATGCTTTTACCTGCTAACAATCCAAGCATCTCACAACAAACTCTACCCCCTCTTTCTTCAAATTTGGCCAATGGTAGAACTTCTTAACCATTGTCAATGTCTTCTGATATCACAGGTGACCCGAATATGGCTTGACATGAAATTCCCTCAACACAATCTTCTTGAGCTCGTTGTTGTCTGGCACAAAGATCTTATCCCTAAATATGACCAAACCATATGTTGTGAGATGATAGTTTGCATCTTGTTCACATGTACCCTTCTGTTGTAACCTGTTCTTAAGATGTTGGTACATATCATCTTGTTGTCCTCCCTGTAGGATCTAATCCTATAAATTTTTCCCATATGAACTCATAGATGCTATGTGATTTACTAGCACTCTTCTGCTAAGAGGATCCGCAACCCTGTTCTTCTTACCCTTGATGTATTTGATCTTGAAATCAAACTGACTGAGCATGGAAAACAATATAGCTTGCATGGAATTTTAATTAGGTTGGTCAAATAAGTATCCCAATCCATTGTGATCACTCATCAAGGTGAACCTCCTTCCAAGAAGATACTGATCCGGAGGATCCATCAATCCAAATACACAAGTGTTCGAAGTGTCATTTAGTGTCGTTTAGTGTAGTCATCATTTCAATTCAGTTTAGACAGATCGACAGTGTTGTTAATGATCAATGTTAAGGTAATGTTATGGTTTCATGGTGTTTAGTTGATGTGATGTTGTACCTGGCTGTCGGCTTATGTCATCGATAGTTCCGACAGGGTTTGGTCGACGACATGTGTTTTGTTGTTCGACTTTGTTGGATTTATGGTTGATATAGTTGATTGTGTAAAAGGGTTTGAGTTAAAGTACATGGTCGATGAAATAGTCTTGTCGTTGTTACCATTTTCAGTTTCAAATATGTGATGGTTGTCCTCTTGCAATGTTGACGAATGACACACGAAGACCACAAGGATGTACCAGGGTCGATCGCCTGGTAAAGGCTTCAGTTTCGTTGATGTCGCTATGTAGAGTTGACATGGGTCTTGAATAGTTAAATAAAACTCCTAAACCTATGCCTAGACCTAAACTCTAACTCCTAAGCTATCCTATTTATCTTTGTTTACCCTAAGAATCCTAATACATTCTTACCTAACATCTAAAGCCCTAATCCTATGCTAAGCCATTCAAAAACCCTAATGCATAGTCTTAAACCATGTATTAAGTCCTAATACATAAGACTATGTATTAAAAATACATTGACAAACCACATTACGAAAGTCCTAAACCTATCTCTTTCAAAACCTAAAGTTCTAAAGTCTTAACCCTAGCTCTAAACCCTCTCGGCCTATAAAACATTATAAACAAAACAAATATCAGTCAAACTGCCATCCCTAACCGCAGTGGGAGTGCGGCTCATGTGATTGAGTCAGCGGGCAAAGGTTATATTTCACCGTAGTGCTAAACCATCGACAAGTTGCATCAGAGGAGTCTACCATGTGAATGCGATAATGGTTAAATTGTTGGGGTTTTGTAACTATTTACACTGACAACCTCTAAACACACAGAAAATGTTAACCATTATCACATGTGAACAACAACGTCATAACTGCAGAGCAGAACCATCAATGCGATGACCGCGGGATTTTGTCCAGTGCTCACATGAGCTATCCAAACTTGCCCAGTTAGTGCTGACAGCTAACGATTTCAGGGTTTCTAATGTTTATTTTGTGTTTTTTTTGTTTAAATTGATTTGTAATTAATTCGACCTTGTGAATAAACCCTAATGTATCCATTGCCTAACCACATGAACCCTAGAAGTCAGCTAATTCAGTCTAAAGGTGGCCAAAGAGGTTATTACACATCCAAAGGCCTTTTTAAGGTGAATTTTTCATTGAAGAACATGAGGAGAGTTTTCAACTTTTATATGCAGGTTCTGGAGGTTAGAGGCGGATTTTGTGTTTTGAGTTTCAGGAGCATAGAGAGTCGGATTTGGAAATTGTAAGCGGCATTAGAAAGCTGGTTCAGAGAGATATCTAATGACGGAGGTTAGAATTTCATGTGTGTAAGTTCAATCTAACTAAATCACTATTTTATCCACTTCTTCTTCTCATTCCTAATAAAACGGTCACCCATCTTGAAAGCAGACCCAAAGACATAGTCCATCAGGGATGAACTCTGTAATCAATATCATTGTCTAGTATATCTATGGTTTTATTGTTTATACTTCTATTTTGCATCTTTCTTAGGGTTTATCAGCTGTCGTAAAGTGTTATGCTCCAGCAGTTTTCCTCCTTTTTTGTGCTTTCGGTTTTCAGTCAATTCACTAATGGCCAATCAACTCTACATCAGTATTTAATATATGATCATATCAGCTTATATAATTTGGTATCAGAGCAGGTTTTCATAAGTAGAGTTTCCATTGAATGTTAACCTGCTCTAAGTCAAAACGAGGAGAAGGAATCCTTGAGTAGATCGATCCAGAGACTGGAAAGCGACAAGTCTTTTAGAAAGCGACCATGTCAGGATTTGATGCAGGAGAAACACTGAGACTAAGATGAGTGAGGAACATTTTCAGTATGCATTCTTAATGATGCAACATATGTTGGGAGAATTGTACGAAGACAATAAGGCGAGAGATGCAGCATCTTATTTGAAGGCATAGAAAAAGGACAAAGGTAAAGGAAAGAATGATAAACCTCCTTCACCTCCATCATCTCCATCATCCTCTTCTTATTCTTCTTCCTCCAGTGTAGCATCTGAAATGGATAAGAAATAATCACTTTTAAAACTTGATGTTAAATTTGAGTTACCTGTTTATGATGGTGAAATGAATCTTGAAAAGTTAGATAATTGGATAAAGCGGTTAGAAGTGTATTGTCACATTCAGAACATTTCTAAAGATAAAACTAAAATTCAGTTAGCTACACTTAGAATGAAGGGAACAACTTTAATCTGGTGGGAAAGTAAAACTCAGTTAGATGTAAAGCAAATAGGAAAAGTCATCTCTCATGGTCTAAGTTTTTGAAAGTTCTTAGGAAACAGTTCTATCCTTTAGGATACATGCAGCAAGTTGTTATTGACTGGCAGTATTTGAGGCAAGGTAAAGGGTAGAGTGTTTAGGAGTTTACTCAGGAGTTCAGGAAGAAAGCATTGGCGCTTGGTATTTCATTGGATACATGAGAAACTTTGTTAAAATATATCAGCAGTTTACATTCATATTTGCAACATACTTGATTAATGTTTAATCCTGATGATTTTGACGAGGTGTGTGTTCAAGCCATACATATTGAATCAGGTGGAAAACCATTCAAGTTTTCATCCAAAGAGATGGAAAACAAAGAATCCAGAGACAGTAAGGGGAACATTACGAAGAGGAAGAAATCAACGATCGTTCAGAAGGAAAGACCTACCTATTCTCATTTCCAGAGAATGGGTCATGATGAATCGAAGTGCTGGAAACTTCATCCAGAACTTAAGCCCAAAAAGTTCCTTAAGGTGAAGGATGAAAAGAAGGCAAATGCAGCAATCCAGCAAAACCTCGATTCAAATTCAAGTGATGAACGGAAAATAGCCGTCATGGTTACGACAAGTAAAACTTATAATATTGGTTCAAGTTTGAAATATAATGTATCTTCTTCAAACATAAATCCTCCACATGAGGATAAATGAGTTGAACTCTTCCACATAAGGATAAATTCGAAGCATACAAAGATTGACACAATGTTTGATAGTAGGTCGCAAATTTAATATCTGAACATATAATTAATCAATTGGGATTGGAAACAAAAAATCATCCAAGACCATACCCATTAGGTTGGATTAATAAATCAACTCAGATACATGTCACAAAGTAGTGTCGGTTAAAATTTGCAATTACATCTAAGTACATCGATGAAGTGGAATTAGATGTGGTCCTAGTAGACATTTGTGGAGTTGTCTTAGGGAGTCCTTATCTTTATGATAGAGATGTAGTCTTTTACATAAGAGAACATAAATATCACCTAAAGAAAGAAGGGGTCAAATTTATTGTTAGGGCACACAAATTCAAATCAAACTTGGATTTAATTGTTTCAAATCAAGTTAAGCAATTTATAAGTTCAAGTAAATATGTACTCATGGTTATTAAGGAACAACATCGGGTTGATTGTTTGAGATGCAAGATTTAGTTTATAGATCAATTGGTTGTGGTTAATTCTTTTCCAAGAAGTCTTATTCATGAACAGGATAAGAAACATGCGATACATTTAATGTCCTACGAATATCTTCTTAAAGACAAAATGAATCTCAATTCATCCATTCAACTGAAATCTTGAAGCTATCATCATTAGCAGTGTATTGCAGGGAATGGTACATGTGAGTCTAATTAGAGACTTGTTTCAAATGGTATGCTTATTTTAGAGTGTAGGTAAATATTGGGGAAAGTCAATGTCGCATTTCTTTAGTATAACATCATTATTTCATGCTTTTAAAAGTAGTGAAACCTCTCTACAAGAGGAGAGGAAGTCTATAAGTTTTCATAACAAAGCATTTTCAGAAGCAGATCTAAAGATTCCTTACCAAGGTTTGAAAACTAATGCATTAACTGAAAGTGTTAATCAATGGAAATATTAGCTAATAGACATAGTGATTCAAGTAAATCAACAATTACTTAGATACTTTCAGAATCAAACTAAGTTGCAACAGTCTTTACATCACATCTGGATGAGTTATGGGCAACAAATTCACTTAGTAACCAGTCAACAGGAAAGTAAATCAAGTCAAGTAATTGATATGAAAACAAAATCAAAGGAGTCTTTGAATATTTCAATTATTCCGAAAAGTAGATTGTTAATACCCATCAAATGTACTAAACAAAGTTCTATAAATATTGTTTTCAAAGATGTTTTTGAATCAATAACTCACGATTCTTCATGGAAAGAATCCAATTGCCGTGTTGATAACAGGTTGTTTACCCATCGTCACAAATTTTACATATTGCGGATGGAAGAAACAAGTCACCAAATCAAAATGTATCATGGTTAGCATCATCAAGGTCATCGCATATAGATGATTGATTAAATGTATTGGTACATCATCAAGTCAATATGGAAATAGAGGGATTTCTACCCTCATCTACTATTTAATTAGTCAAACTTTGGTGGTCCAAAAGCTTTCAAGTGGAGAGGAACGATCTGGAGGATCCATCAATCCAAATACACAAGTTTTCAAAGTGTCGTTCAGTGTTGTCATCGTTTCAGCGCAATTTCGATAGATCGACAGTGTTGGTAATGATCAGTGTCCATGTAAATGTTATGGTTTCATGGCATTCAATTGATGTGATGTTGTACCTGTTGACTTATGTCATCGACAGTTCTGCCAGGGTTTGGTTGACGACATGTGTTTTGTCGTTTGACTTTGCCAAATTTATGGTTGATATAGTTGATTTTGTAAAAGGGTTTGAGTTAAAGTACCTGGTCGACAACATAGCCTTGTCATCGTTACCAGTGTCAGTTTCAAAAATGTGATGGTCGTCATCGTGCAACATTGACCAATGACGCATGGAGACCACATGGATGTACCGGGGTCGATTGTCTGGTAAAGGCTTCAGTTTCATTGATGTCATTGTGCAAAGTCAACATGGGTCTTGAACAGTTAAACGAAACTCCTAAACCTATGCCTAGACCTAAACTCTAAATCATAAGCTATCCTATTTATCTTTGTTTACTCTAAGAATCCTAATACATTCTTACCTAAGATCTAAATCCCTAATCCTATGCTAAGTCATTCAAAAACCCTAATGCATAGTCTTACACCATGTTAAGTCCTAATACATAACATTATGTATTAAAAATACATTGACAAACCACATTACCTAAGTCCTAAACCTATTGCATTCAAAACCTAAATTTCTAAAGTCCTAACCCTAGCTCTAAACCCTCTTGGCCTATGAAACATTATAAACAAAACAAATATCAATCCAACCACCATACCTAACTGCAGCGGGATTGCGACTCATGTGATCGAGTCAGCGGGTAGAGGTTAGTGTTCACCGCAGTGCTAAACCATCAACAAATCGCATCGGAGGAGTCTGCCATGTGAACACGGTAATGGTTAATCCATATCCTTTATCAGATGTATTAAACTTGTTGTGTGGTGTTGTATTCTCCTTGTCATATGTATCATATTTTTTTCCTCTATTCTTAATAGAATTTCCTTTATTCTTCTCATTACCTTTCCAATCCTACCTAGACTCAATTCTACACTTCGATTACTCATAAAAAAAATTCAACTTTCTGATGGCTTCCTCCAATGATCTAGTCTCATCAAACTCAATCCTATCTTTGAATTATACTCGCAACCCATTGATGAATCTCTAAAAATTTACGTTCTCCTCCTTAAAATAAGGCACATATCTCAACAACTCCAAGAATCTGGTAGTATACTCATCATCAGTTATAGATCCCATATTTAACTCATAGAATTCCTTTTCCTTGTCATCATAGTATCTCTCATATAGATAATTCTTCCTAAAAATCCTCTAGAACCCACTCCAAGTCAAATACTCTTCTCAAATGCCTCTAAAATTCCTCACATATTCCCACCAAATGTATGTTTTCACTTTAATACTGAAATTACTTATCATGGCCTTCATTTTCTCTTAGTAGTCATGCAATCGGAATAATTTATTCATCCTAAGAAACTAAGCTTCTACATCTTGTGACTTCTTCATTTCTCCATCAAATGTAAGAGGCTTTTCTATCTTGAACTCTTTTGGAAAGTATTTCTTCTCACTTATCCTATATGGATGGTGATGGTGAGGATTATTCTTTATCTCTAAACCAAAACTATAATAGAACACACGATCATGACCCATCTTGTCAGGTGTGTCCAAGAACCTACCATATATAACTGTATCATCCATGTAAAACTTGTATCCTAATTGATACTTGTTTACATATGCCCCATTTTACCTTTTCTCCTGTCAATGATTGATCCTAAGAGATCCATGTATCTGCAAATATGATAGACACTCAAGGATGACTGCATTAAGATTTGCTTTCTTCTCCTATGCGCTAACAAGTCTCTCCTGTGACTGAATGATCCTATCATTATCTACCTTGCAACTTCTGATCTCTACCTTTAAACTTCTCAAACTATCTACTATGTCAATGGAGTACTCATCACCACGTTGCTCATCTAATTTGTAGGGATAGCCACATGAACTATAGTCCACCATTCTACTAGTCATCTTTGACCTTCTACTTCCTGAAAATGTACCATGCCAGATAACTAAGTATAAACATAATTGACATACCTCAATGAAGTTAAGGGGAGGCTCTCTGATCTGCCAAATAAATATAGATTAACAAAAAGCATGTATATACATAATCATACTAATATATCGACATTATGCATGATAACACTAATTGCATAGAATGACCTCATGCGTGACAACCATAATCATGATAATGCATGCATCACTACCAAATAGGCACTGGCATGCATGCATGACAAAAACATTCCACCCATCCATTCCAAGTGTTGAAACTAGGAGTTTTGATACCATTCTATAATTACCCCTCCCACATTTACCTAGTTTCATCGGCCTGTCAGGGTAAACATGAGTGGAGGAGCTACTATGACGTGACCCGATCTCCTAGGTTCCATTAAGGAAGTGATGTTGACTACATAAGATAAGATGAAAACTCAACACATCTTACAGGGGATACAGGTCACTCAGAGGTTGAGTAACCACCCCAGGTGGCCAAAACCCGAGCTAGACTGCACAAGCCTGCATCGATGCCATTGCAACCCAAATTTCTTAGTTAGGAGGATGCGGTCTCAAGATCTGAGCCTAGATTCTAGGTTAGCCTCTAGAACACAGCCCAAAACTTCATGTAACTTCTTAAAATCAATAATGGCATTATAATAATGATATAAATATAATTTTGAAGGTGGAACTTGACCTATACCGCCTAGAACATGACAAGAATTTTGTCAAACATATTGCAAACAAGTAAGCTACAGGTTATAAATGCATATCTAATCATAAAAATCTAACATTCACCTGAGAATCACCGAGAAGGCCCTATTGCATCTCCACATAGTTGCAACACCATTGATTAGTCCATACATTCATTTCTCGTCAATAGATAAACATTTCATGACAAGAACCATAGAAGATACACATCATATGAACAACATATAACTAGAAAATAACCAACATATAAATCATGGTGACTCAGCCATAATATCACCAACACATTGTCAATAAATGTACATAGCTCATAATAGAAGAATAACTCTTATTAACATAGGAAAATACCAACCAAGTCCAAGACTTCCACATACCACTAGACCATAGATTGGATTGAACCAAATCTCTCTTTTAGCCAATCACCCCACGCCATATTCCAAGCGTGAATGTGGGATATCATGGAATAAACCAAAGAAAACCAAACCAGGGCTTCCAAAGGCCAAAACACCTCAACCCTCAACCAAAGATTCCACCTCATAGTCAAGCATCACTAACACCAACCATATCGGTCTCTGTCCAAGTTTTTTAGGGCTCTAGGAACTAGTAACTCAACCCACAACTTTCGAGGGCTCCAAATAATTTGCCCAAACTGGCTTCAGGACTGGTAAATCAACCCACCAAGGACCCTAGGGTTTTTATCCAACCTAGGCTCCAGGACTAGTAGCTCAACCCAAGTTGTTCCAAGGTTTCCATAGTGTTTGTTCCAACCGACAGCCATGAGGAATTACAAGCACCCATCAGAAAACAAATCAATGGAAAAACCAACAACATCATGGCTATCTAGGAAATGGCAAGGCTATGAAAAACCATTGTCAATTTAGGAAATCCTCCAAGCCAATGGCATATCATAACTAGATATTAACAGGCATATACCATGCATACATAATCAATAAGAAAAATCACACATGAAACCTGTTACCTACAAACCAATCCAATTGTAGTTGTTGATCTCGATATCCCCTTGCATTTTCCTACTTTTCCTTTTCCTTCTTTCTCCAAATCCAATGTATGCCAAAATCGTCCAAGAATGCTCCAAGAAAAATCTAAGTGTGCAAGAGTATTAGAGAATGAGAGAATAGAGAGAAAGCTCCAAGTTGAACTAAAAAAAGATGTTAATTGATCCTCATAATCCTCTTTATCATTAAGGCCTCTATTTTCTTCATTTTCCTCTATTTTTTCCTTTAATTTTCCTCACATGAAATTTTGTGACCTTTCACCTTCCTTTTCTCCTATGTTCCATTATGTTCATAAATAAATTCCAAATAATTCCTCTTTTCATTTTCCAATTTCCATAGCCATTTATTAATCACAAGTGATACCCATCATTATGTTTTTCCCAACATTCAACTTGGAATACATGTCCCATGACCTTGGTTATTATTTTTATTTGTTTACATAGGAAATCAACCAAGGGTTGTTACATAATACCTATTTTGTATTTTACTTTTCCTCACATCCCCAGATGATGTATGTCCTTATAATTATTGTAGAGTAGACCTTAACCAAGAAATCCCCTATCGATTTTTTGGAAAAATAGCTTGTTGTATAGGCTCACTAGGATCTTCAACATCTTCTTGAGTAGATGCCAGATCTTGACCATCATTGTCCCTTGAGATATCCTCAAAGATAGGTATCTCTTCTTCATCAGAGTCAATTGGAACATCCTTTGATTTCTTGTAAGCTATACTTTTGTCAAATATGACATCCCTACTTACTTCAATTTGGTGATCCTCCTTAATATATATTTTGTAGGCTTTAGATGAACAAAGATGCCCTTCAAACTGGTAGGATCTAACATCTTTCTCTTGTCCTTGGGTACATGAATATACATAGGACACCCAAATATTCGAAGATGATCCACACTTGAATTATTTCCTATAAATGCTTCTTCTAGAGTCATGTTATTGAGAATCCTATAAGGACTTCATTTTTTCAAGTAAACAATTTGTTGGAAATAATACTGAGAGGGGGCGGGGGGGTGAATCAGTCTTATCAAATCAGTAAATCTTTTTCATTTTCATACTCTGATTCATATACGCTACTTCAGTTAAGGATATCCGCGTATATACGCGACTGTGTTAAAAGCAACCAGCGTACATGCAGTGATCTTATGATTCAGTTAGCTTATCTTTAGTAAATGCATCAGAACGTTATTAACCTTATTAAGAGTAAGCAGAATAGATCATCACACATAAAGAGCACACACATGAACCCATGATATAAGGTGGAAACCCAATGCGGGAGAAAACCACCTGCTGCAAGTCATCTCAATCTTCTTCTTAATAAGAAAATCCTTTTACAATATTTTGTACTGGTGCAGCCTTATACTAGTACGGGAGCTACAACCCCCTTTGCTCTTGTACTAGCCGATCCATTTACTAGTACGCAGGATACTACCTGCTACAATGCTCCAAAGATTTCCTTTAGCTCTTGTACTAGCTTAGATACTAGTACGTAGGTGCTGACCTACAATATTCTCTCCTCCAGGTACCACGTTTCATCAATTTTCAGACTGGATACACTGAAGCACACTACTACAATCTGAAGGCCATGTTTCATCAAATTTTCATATTGGACCCATCAATATCATTGAAGCTCACAAACACTTAGCAACATCAATACCCAATACTGAAACCCTGAACACTGTCAACAAAAAGCAGTCACCGAAACACAGAGTAGAACCCTGAACTCTGCAACACTATTCAGACCAACTGTCTCATCAAAATCAAGCATTAAAGTGCATACGCTACTTGGACAAACCAAACCCGCGTACATACATGCTTTTTCAAAAGTCAACCCGCGTACAGATCTATAAATATTCAATCATGACTTTGCCGCAAATTCAAACCCAGTTCAGATCATTACATGCGTCAGTATATGGATCTAGAATAAACATAATCAATCATACAGAGATAGTTCATTTCAAACCATTTGATCCCGATCTATCCTTAGATCTTGTTCTCCATCAACTTGTGAGATCCCTCCTTAGCTTAGATCAAGCAACCCATAACCTGCATACTGGATCTCATTCTCCATCAGATATTCAAGACTTTTCCATACATTTGCCTAATGATCTTCTTCTCCTTTTATAGTCTTAGGCCTTGCTCAATACCATGGTCCAAAACCATAACAAACCAATACCATCAACTCAATACTAGGGATCAACACGTCTCTCGAGATGCCATGGTCCAAAAACCATAGGTTCAAATTCCAAGGTCTAACCGCCACGGACCAAAGGTAAGTTTTCCAACATATACACACTTTTCCTTGCATGGAAGTGCGTGCATACGCATACGCGACTTCTGATCAACAAACCCGTGTGTATACGCATTTTTGTATACCCAGAAAACTTGCGAGTATAACCTGTGTGTATACCCTACTTGGTATATAGAGAACTTGCGTATATACGCGACTTGGTACATAGTGAACCTGCGTATATCCTGCCTCTGTACGTGACTTGGTATATAGTGAACATGCGTGTATACTCAGCTTTCTTCATTCTTTGTAATCTGATCATCAAATATTTGCTACTAACCTTCTGCACTTTTGATTTGTAATCTGTGTGGTTTGCCATCAAGGACAACACTTGTCTCATAATGCCAACACAATTTTCATACATGCTTCTCCCCATAGAGATTGAAGGATATCTTGATCATGTAGTGTATCTCTAACACATTCCTCAATAGTTATGTTCTTCCTTTCTACCATGTCATTATGTTCAAGATTATAAGGAAGTATGAGTTCCCTCTTAATCCATGCTTCTTTGTAGAAAGCTATTAATTATTTGGAGGTGTATTCTCCACCATTTTCTGACCTCATAGTTTTGATCCTTCTCTCGATTAGGTTTTCCACTTCATTCTTGAACCCCTGAAACTTTTTGAATACCTCGTCCTTATTCTTCAGAAGGTATAGCAATGTCTTCCTTGAAAAATCATCAATGAAGGTTACGTAATACTAATGCCCACCAAGAGATTTGCCTGCCATAGGTCCACATACATCTAAATGTGTGATATATAACAATTTGTTAGATTTGGTGTCACTTCTTTCAAATGGATTCTTTATGTTCTTTCCTAGAGAAAATCCTTTTCAGGTCCCTTCATGTTCTTCCTTTAATTCAGGGATTCCATTTACCATTTTACTTAGATATGGAGAAATATTATAATGAAGGTGTTCATACCTTCTATGCCATAGTTCAAAAGGACTCACCTCCAAGTGGACTAGGGCTTGAGATAAAGGTGTATAGAGTCTATACAATGTCACCTCATGAATCCCAATCACCCTATCATCATCTATACTATAGCCCTTACTCCAAATCAAAACCTTTCCATCAACAAAAGAAAATCTATCACCCTTATCCTCTAGGCAAGAAATATAAAGTAAAATTTTCTTCAAACCTAGAACATATAAAATGTTGTTGAGATGAATGCTTCCACTAGGCTCAAGCTCCAATGAAGTAGATCCAATTCCTTTCACTAGATAGCTCTTCTTGTCTCCAAGTTTGATTGAATGGGACAAATTTCCTTTAGATAGAGCTTGTAGTTGATTTCGTTCTCCTATCATATGTCAGTAGGCACCACTGTGAATAACCCTTACATTCCCGTCATTGAAATTGTCGGATAAAGTAGAGAATTAAATTCCATCTATTACTTCCTTTGCAATCTTTGGGATTATCTTCAATATGCAATCCTTGATACATGTAGTGATATTATCAAGAAACTTGAAACCCCTCCTCATAACCCTTGCCATAGTGCCAACTAAGATGTGATCCTCAGTCTCCTTCTTAAACCTTAGCTGTGATACCATGTTGGAAAATATGGAGATTTTCCTTATCTTGATAATTACTTGTGATGTTAGTTGGATTTTAATTAATTATTTAATTATGATCATTAAGAAATTACCAAAAAAATGAATATCAAAAAGGGACAAAGTACACAAGATATAGGCTCCAAGCTAGTAAATAAACCCTCCAAGGGGAAAACCCAAAAAGAAATGCTTCTATTCTTCTATTATAGAATAATTTTACAAAGAGGCTTCCAAGACCTAAAGACCAAATCCAACAAACCCTCCAAACCCCAAGTTAGCCTCCAATGATATCTCCTTTTAGACAACTTCCAGAACTTCAATACTACAACTTTGCTACTACAACTTCGACCCTTACGACTACTTCACATAAATTTCAGCCTTGCAACTTTTTCCCCTGCAAATGACATCTTCAATAACCATAATAGTGAGATAAGAAAAGACAAAATTCAATATTTGACTTATGCTTCTCTTGTTCATCCTCTCAGCTACTCTTCTTCTCCTTAGTTATTGTAGATTGAACTTGTGCTTGAGTGTGTTTAAATGAATTGACCTCCTCTCCTTTGTATAACATTTCTTGAGGGTTCAATTCCCTTCCTTAAATCCGACTTGATATGATCCTTGGGCTGACTTAGTCTTGGGCTAATACATGACTTTTTTTTATATAAAATAAATATATTTATTTATTAAAATGAGTCCAAATGGGACTATGACACATGAAAAAAATTATTATTTATCCTAGAAATACATAGAAGACCTAAAACCATGAAGAACATGCTTTTGACTCAAACTTCAGTATGAAACCCATAATCCAAAAAATAAAATATAATTTATTTTTCTTTCTTTATAAAGAATATAATTTGTCATGATTACAGTTAGGTCAACAAGGGTCTCCATGGGTCTCCAACTACTTATACTGTCAATCTCTTCTCCAATTTTGAGGGCCTTCCAAGTGCTACTAGCCTTACCAAGTCTCTAAAGATGAGACCATCCTCATTTGGACCCTAATTCTTCTCCCATCCCTTATATCATGTTAATTCTATCCTGCGGGCCTACTACTTCCAAGTGCATCATCTTGAAGAATCATTAAATGTAGTGAAAAGTGGCAGAACATCTTGGGTGCCATAGATTCCCAGGGGCATGTGTGATGTGATACCACTTCTTGGAGGCCCTAGGATCTCAATGCTTCACCTATGAGCTCCAATAATTCTCTCAAATGGAACGGGTACATGTGGGTAAGGTTCCTAAGACATGAGTTGTTGAAGAACCTCACAATCACAACTAAAATTATAGTGAAAATAAACAATCATTAGGGACAATAATCATTATTTCATCTAAGTGAACCAAACTTGAATGTAATAGGATATTTAATACTTCAAATAAGGATTTCCTTCCAAAATTAAGGCCTTGAACTCGCAATGGTGTTTTCTCCCTAGGTAGGGGATGCAAATGAACAACCCAATTAGGTTTTTCTAGCCCTTAAAGGGAAGTAACATTTCATTAGTCCACCCTTCAATTGATAGGTGTTAGTGAATAATAATGATGATGATATAATGGGGAGCAGGCTTCATGGTCAAGTTCCATGGTCAAGGGGGCCAACATGATGGGCATTCACATCTTGAGTGTATGTATGTGAGGATGGAGCAATCACGGATGCATGAGTTACTAACTCGACCTTTGTTTTTCCACCCCTATTGTGTGCCTTTTACTTTAACTTTATTCTTTCCTTATACTACTACTCATAGCTCAAGCTTTATAGCTTGATTTAAATGAAATATAAGTTAATTACCCATTAACGACGAGGAATTTCATCACTCATCAGGGTTGGGATATTCAATGGTAACTTTTATGATGTAATGGAGCAACATGTTCTCATGAACTAGGTGATGGCCATATGAGTAAGTTATAGCTTGTGTTAGGATTTTTCCCATGTGATAATCTGTATGTCCCAACCATATTTTCCTTTTTTATTTTCTTTATTTTAGTTTTGACTTGTGGCCATGATATGCTCTTTACTTTTCTTTTGGCTACATCAACCTCTCAGGACAAAGGTCTGAGCTCGACTTAGGTATGTGGATATGTGGGTGATAGTTCCCAAAGAACCAATGGTTAGTTGAACCTGGAGAATGGATGTGAGATAAGGGCTTGTAATGTCTAATGGAAATTGGTAAGTATGGAATAAGGATTAGATGGAACTATGTAATATTGATCAAGGCTTCCTAAGTAGTGCCCCTCCTACACCCATTGGCGATTAGGGGAGGTCCCTCTGGACTAGGATAAAAGATTGACCCCCCATTTAATGAGAGATAAAAATATCATTTTCAAAACCCCTCTTCCTTCCAGCTCACCCCATAATCCATATCAAATGCCTAAATACAAACAAGGATATGCACTCGATTGAAAAATTATTAAGTACCTTTTGATCAGAAGCCCGCCTTCATTTATGTGCTCTTGTTGGATGGGTGAGAAGAATATGGCTGATGTAAGTGGAAGATATATATATATATATATATATATATATATATATATATATATATATATATATATATATATATATATATATATATATATATAATATAATATATATATATATATATATATATATATATATATATATAATATATATATATAATATATATTATATATATATATATAATATATATATATATTATATATATGGAAAACCATTGGCTAGTGGTGGTTGCTAGGGGCTGCTGGTTAGTCGACTGTCTTTCAAATTAGGAGAAAATTTATCTCATAGGGGTTACCCATTTTAGAGAGTAATAAGGCCAAAAGAAGAAGAAATCCATCCAAATAGTAGAGCACTCAGCAAAAGAAAAATGACCAAACCAGGATCAAATGGAAAGTACCATTCTCCCCAAGGAAATCGAGACAAGATGTTGGAGAAGGTACCAAAAATGTACGAAGTGGTGGAAGTAGAGGATATAATTTCAAAGCATTAAACATGGAGGTAGAGAAAGGAGAAATCCCACTAGCATTCCCTCGCTCTTTAAATATGGAACCTTATAAATATGTACGGTTGGAGAAATTGATGAAAATACGTCAAACTTGGAAAATGTTGAGGAAATAAAAACCAAGAAGATCCATTAGAGGAGGAAGGTGAATTATTGTCACCAAAGGATACTAAATAAAGATCAATATTTTCTAGTTTGGTTGATGAAAAATTGAAAGCCGAAAAATAAGGGAGCAAGTGAGGAAACATAGGAAAGTTAGAAGGAAAAAGTTATGGAAGTGTGAATGGATAAAATGGAAAAGGATAAGAACTAGGACTCCAAGGAACTTTGGATCCCCTAATTCCAGAAACCAAAAGTACTAGGAAAGGAAACAATGTTTCCCTACCGCAAGGGGAAACCCACACTTGTAGTAAATAATGAAGATAATATCCTTGATTGCAAGGGAATGGGATCAGAAAAATTAATGGCATAAGTTAAATCCATTATTAAAAGGGAAAGGCCTATAGTGGCCCTGCTCCAGGAGACAAAAATGGACGACTAAGAGCTCTTTCAAAGACAACACAAGCTATGGAAAGGTAGTGGAATAATATCAATCAACTTAAGAGAAGCCTCGAGGGGTTTGTGCACAATGTGGAATCCCTCACAAATTCAATTGTTGAATAATTCTTCAACTCTTCATTAGCTAGTGTTAAAATTCTTACATCTCCCTTCCAACCATCTATGTTTAGTTATAAATATTTATATGCTTGTTCAATTTTGGGAAAAATAGGAACATGGTCTTCTTTAATGGCCTTGGAAGATACCATTTGTAGCTTTAATTATACAATAGGGGGATTTTAATACTACCTTGGACAAGTGGGAGAAAAATGGAGGATAAAAATAAAAGATCAATTCCAAGAAAACATGGAGGACCTCAACTAGGAACTTAAGTTGTTGGATATAAATCCAGTCGCACACAAGTTGACCTAGAATAAACATCGATCTAGGCCAGGGCATATTATTGCTCACTTAGGCAATTTCTTTATTTCAAACTCTTTTCTATCTCAATGAATGGTAGTTCGATCTCATATTCTCCCTTGGAGTGGATCTAATCACAAGCCCATAGAGTTAAAGCTAACTATGAGCACAAACTATAGGCCTCTGATCTTTTCATTTAGTCCAATTTGGCTTTAGAAACTAGGACTACAAGATTTAGTGGAAACAACATGGAGATAATGGGTCATAGGGACCTATATCAATATCTGTGAGAAAAAAAAATTAAAATATTAAAGGAGTAGATCAAAATATGGGTCAAAACCTTAGGAATGGAACGATGAGAAACGATACAAGAATGTGAGAAAACTATAAAGGAATTGTAGTCTAAAATTGAGGAAGGCCTAATTGCAAATGAGATCTTTCAATAAGAGAAAGAAATGTTCATAAAATATCACACTCTTGTGAAATAAGAAGAAGCATGGAGACTAAAGTCAAGAAGTGTATGGCTTCAATCAAGGGACAAAAATGAAAAGTTCCTCCACAAGTAGGCCAAAAGTAAAGAATGGAAAAATATATTCAAGGGATAAAAGTTAGAGGAACCATAGGTAGAATATTTTCAACAAGTCAAGGACAAGGTTGTTCATCACTTTGTTGCTATCTATAGTGAGATAGAGCCTATTTGAGTAGAGGCTAAGGAGTTCCTATTAGATATTGTACCTAAGTTAATCCTGGATAAAATAAATTAATGGCTATCAAAGCTCTTGCTGGAAGAAAAAGTTAAACAAGTTGTTTTCTCCTTAAATATGGAAAAATCCCTAGAACCGGATGGATTCGCAGCCCACTTTTATCAGTTTTTTGGGATGTGATTAAACATGATTTATGCAGGATGGTGGGAAACTCACTAAAACAAAATTACATAGGAGGAAGAGGGCATACCTCCTTCCTAGCACTTATTCCAAAAGAATCAAACCCATCCTCTTATTATTTATTTTGAATAATTTCTCTCTAAAATGTCACTTATGAGGTAATCTCCAAATTTGTATCCAATTAACTCAAAATAATTCTTCCATATATTATCTCTGAAAACCAAGGTGAGTTTTATCCTCATAGGTATATTCTAGATAACATGGTTTTGGTTCAACAAGTGACCAAATCTAGTTAAAGCCACAGAGATAAGATGATGATCATGAATATGAACATGGAAAACACATTCAAATTAGGTAGGAAAAAGTTTCTCAATCAAGGCATGTCTAAAATTAGATTTTATTAGCAACTTATAAAGTGGATCAATTTGTGTATTGGTTCTTTGCGGAAAGCTTAGTTGATAAATAGAAGGGTTATTGGTTTCTTTAAAGTCTCCAGGGGGCTAAGAAAGGATGCCCCTTATCTCCCTTCTTATACATCATAATGGATTATACTCTTGGTCACATATTGGAGCATGAAATATTAGTAAAATGTCTTCCTAAAATAAGACATTTCAGAGAAGTAAGAAGTATTTATTAACCACTCCCAATTTGCAGATAATACACTCCTATTGGGTATCACATCACCTATCATAGCAAGAAGATTCAAGGGGGTGATGTATAATTTTCTTAGCATCTCGAGGACAAACAAATTCATACAAATCACAAATATACTCCTAGAACATATCAAGAACCAAGCAAAGGAAAATTAGGGATATTCTGGGTTTTCAATTAGTGAAATCCTAGAAATATTTTGAATATTTGGGAATCCCAATATGCCTAAAAGCTCACTCATCATAATCTTGCATGGGATTTCTCTCCAAAGTCAAGAACAAATTCAATGTATGGGGATCATGGTGGCTTAGTTTGTATGGGCGAATTGTATTAATTAAAGAAATCCTCTTGTTTAAAAGTGTGACTAGGTTCGATCTTCATAATGACATGTGTAATTGTGATTTTATGTAATTGATGTAAAGAAGAAAAATAAAATTATTATTGTAATGATTCTCTCATGGGTTTCATGAGAAAGGAGTTATATTTTTAGTAATGGCTCCCATTTTGAGCCTTTGATTTTTGTCATCAAGTCATAAAATTCTATTGAGTCAATGTCACGACCCTTCTTAGGCATGTTACGTTTTTGTATAAGTCATTAGATAAGTAAGAAATCCCTCCAAGACCAATTTAAAGTATCTCCTTCAAGTCGGCTACAATATGGAATAAAATAACTTCACCAAATACATGTCGACACACCCTCACTCAATTCAACTTATTATGGAGGCTCAAATCACTATAAATAGGGCAACTTGGCCTCATTTCAAAGCAAGAAATTTAGTGAAGAACAAGTCTGAAGCAAGAAGTGTGAAGGTCACTTGGGAAGGAGCCTAATAATTGGAAAAGAGAGAAAGAGGAAGATCGAGGTCTTTATCATCATTTTTTGGATCTATTTTGGGTCACTTTGATATCACACGTGCAAAGAAGAGGGGGATTTCTTGCAGCAAAAGAAGCCAAGAGGAAATACAGTCCACTTGGGTAATTGATCTTAGAGAAAGGAGATTCTAAAGAATCAAAGTCAAGCTAGAAGGAGACTCTATCCTAAGCAAAGGAATCAAGGGCATTATTCGAGAAGGTGACACTTTCCAAGAAGTTGTAATTAATTAGGGTCAAAGATTATAGGCCTAAATCAAGGGAAAAAAATTCTGAAGGGTAGCCAAGAAGAAGGAAGAAGAAATAGGGTTGACTATCATTGACTCAAGGAAGAATTTGTTGGAAATAATACTAAGAGGGGGGGGGGGGGTGAATCAGTATATTCAAATCAATAAAACTTTTTCATTTCCATACTTAGATACATATACGCTACTTCAATTAAGGGAACCTGCGTGTATATGCAACTGTGTCTAATGCAACTAGCGTATATCCAGAATACTTATGATTCAATTAATCCATTAAATGTTGATCTTTAGTTAGTGCATCAGAACTTCTTTAACCATATGTATAGTAAGCAGGTGCAGTAAAACAAAATAGATTATCACACACAAGAAGCACACATGAACACCATGATATAAGGTGGAAACCCAATGTGGGTGAAAACCACCTGCTGCAAGACGTCTCTATCTTGTTTTAATAAGAAACTTCTTTTACAATAGTCATGTACTGGTGCAGTCTTATACCAGTACGCAGGCTTCTACTTGCAGAAGGCTACAACCTTCTCTCATTCTCTAGACTCTCCTGGAAGGGAGCTACAACCTCCTTAGCTCTTGTACTAGCCGATCCACTTTCTAGTATGTAGGTGCTAGCCTACTGAAATGCTCCAACCTTTACTCAATCTCCAGCTGCTACTGGAAGGGAGCTACCACCCCCCTTAGCTCTTATACTAGCTGATGTACTAGTACGTAGGTGCCGACCTACAGAAGGAAACAACCTTCTCTTTCTTCCTCCAGGTACCACATTTCATACATTTTCAGACTGGATACTCCTGAATCACAACACTATAATCATCCAGTTTTCATACTGGACCCATCAATATCATTGAAGCACAAAACAATCAATACTAGCATCATCAATTTCAGAATCACTGAAACACTGAAACCCTGTCAACAACACAGTCACCAGAACACAAAGTAGACTACAGAACTTTGCAATAACAATCAAAACTAACTGCAACTTCAAACATCATACTTCATTATGTATATGCTACTACGATGAATCAAATCCACGTATATACGCACTTTCACCAAAGCCAACCTGCGTACAGATCTATACATATTCAATCATGACTTTGTGACTGTTTCAGACATCAGTCATACCAAGATCATAACATGTGTACAATAAAACATGCATCAATAATTAAGATCTAGTCTATCCATGATCAAACCATATAAAGATGATTCATTTCAAACCATTTGATCTCAATCTATCCTTAGATATTGTTCTCCATCAACCGGTGAGATCCCTCCTTAGCTCAGATCAAGAAATGCATCATAACCCATATCCTGCATACTGGATCTCATACTACATCAGATATTCAAGCCTTTTTCCATGCCTTTGCCTAATGATCTTCTTCTCCTTTTATAGTCTTAGGGCCCTACTCAATACCATGGTCCAAAACCATAACAAAACAATACCATGGACCCAATACTTGGGATCAACACTTCTGACGAGATACCATGGCCCAAAACCATAGGTTCAAATACCAAGGACTAAATACCATGGAACAAAAATAAGTTCTCCCACATGTACGTGCGCTTTTCTCTGCATGAAAGTGCGTGAACTTTTCTTTGCATGAAAGTGCGTGAAATTTTCTTTGCATGAAAGGAAATTTTCTCTGCATGAAAGTGCGTGAACTTTTCTCTGCATGAAAGTGCGTGAACTTTTCTCTGCATGAAAGTGCGTGAACTTTTCTCTACACTATAATTTATCATCTAAGTGACTTGCCATCAAGGACAACACTTGTCTCATAATGCCAACAGAATTACCTCATCAAGGAAGCTTTATGTCTTGGTCTTGGAGTGCAAAATAGGTCAAGGATCTTGGTCTTGGTATTAGTCAATTGAAGTCTCTATAGTAAGAAGAATTTGTTCGAGTTTTCCTCTCAAATGGGAGAGATTTGTTCCCTCGCTAATAACCTACATTCTGTGTATCTTGTCTCTTTATGGTTTATTCACTCATAGTTGTTTGATGAAAATATCTAATAACCTAAGTAAAAGAAGATCATAATCTGACAAATTAAAAAGCAATCACAGACGGTTATTTAACAAATTGAAATCACCTAATACTTGATGCCCTAGATTTCTCAACACTTATAAGCCCTCCCTCTCTATAAATGTTTAGCTATTCTAGCACCCCAAAATATCTTGAATACTTTGGCCAAAGAAATTTGTTGGTTCCTCTAGGAAGGGGGGAAATCAAGCATAAATAGGTTCCATTTGATTAAGTGGGCCACTATTGGAGTTCTCAAAGTTCATTGTGGACTAGGAGTTAGATATCCTATTATTATGTATCAAGCAATAGGGGAAATTTGGCCTAGCAATTTGTAACACATCAAGAAGATTTGCGGAAATCGATCCTCAAAGAAAAATATTGTATGCCTGAACAAGAAAGAAGCCTTGGTCATATTCAACCCACTCAAAGGGGATCAATTATTAGAAACTTCTTTCAATAATGGACCCCCTTTCTAGCAAAGGTTTATACTAAATTCTTGGAAATGAAGTGAAAATAAATGTATGGAAAAACCCTACAATGGATAAGAAACCTTTGGAATGTCTGCAAGAGATTTCTCCTCTTATGGAAATACTTGCAGTCCAAAGTATGACCTCATTAGCGAACATCTCTTTATGGGATGAACGAGACCATTGGAAGGGATGAAGCTTGAATGTACTACCACCAAATATCACACACCTGGTTACAATCTTTAGAAATAAGTTGATTGGATGTGCCCCCAGTGCTAGCAAGAGGAATACCAAGCTGGATGGGAAAAATCATCACACATTGTGAAAGTAAGATATGAGATAATGTTATTCTCAGCTTAGATATCCCCAAAATCAATTCTCTATAAAAATCTATGGCAACCTAATGTTAATCCAACAGTTAACACCTTTTGTTGATTATTAGCTCACAAAAAAATTATTGAGAGATGAGAATCTCTGGAAGAGAGGAATATAGGGGCCTTCAAGATGCCTGAATTGCAATAAACAAGAAGAATTTATATAACATATTTTTCTGCACTTCCCATATACAAAAGTGGCATGGGTTGAAGTCCTCTCTTCAATGTATAACAAAGTTCATTGGCCTAATGACCTCTTGATTGTTTTTTCCTCCTCGCCTAAATTCCACAACAATCCATTTTCAGGTAAGTTGAACCTAAAAATATTTTTGGAGGCCTCCCAATGTTTATTTTCTAGAAAATTTGGCTTTCTAGGTATATGAAATATTTCAAAATTATAATTTGCTACCCAGATTAATGACCATGAAAACCTTTTCAATGTGTGAAAAATATGGTGGTAAAAATATAGTAAATTTGACCAAAATCTCGACCCTTTGGAACATGAATGGATTACCAAATGGATGGACACAAGGAAACACATTATAGCCACTGAAGGAGAATGCAACCAAGTTGGAAAGAAGTAGAAATTATGCTTAAGAGAACATGAATTACATGAATGGAAGAAGAAGGAAGATAATTGAATTATTTATTTTGATGGAGCTTCAAAGAAAAATGGAGGGGTGGCAAGAGGGGGAGTGGTATTGTATAGCCCCAAAGGAAATCAAGTCAAGAAGTATGCATTAATATTGGGAAAAATGAAAAACAACCAAGCATAAATGCATGACTTGTTGCAAGGCTTAGTATTGGCCACCATAACAAAAGTGCCCAATATTAAGATCCTCGGGGACTCGCTTATCATTATCAACACCTATGCAAACAAACCTCGCCTAATGATAATCATCTAGAGAATATTTTGAACATAATAATGAAACTTTGAGAGAACATTCAAAACAAACATTACTTTGGGGTGGGGGAATTTTCCCTAGTTTATTTACAAGGTTGGAGTTCTATTTCAAAAAATATATATTATAGATTTATCATCATTAGTTTTCAAACAAAGTGCTCAAACCATAGGGCTCAAGTACGAAGGAATGCATTATAATATAAAATGGGAAGAGGGCCTCACATATGTTGTGGAAACTCCATTCATTTCATAGCATGCAAACACCAAGCACATACAACCTTTAGATGATATTGAATGCATATGTAGGACACAATACATGGTTACCATAGTACAATCCCTCATAGCGATGATGGTTCTCATATGGCAAGCTTTTATGAATTACAATGCCACAGTTATATATGAAGGAGGTGGGATTATGATGAGGTTGTGTGATGCCAAGTCGTTGTAACACCAAATAAATATGGATATTTCCATTTAGAATCACTAAATTAAAACATATATCTGACATGAATGTCAAATGAATTAGAAATTTCCTTGAATATCAGGGAGACAACCTAGTAAGACATGTCCACGTGCAAGGCTAACTAAAATAAAGGAAAGTGTTTGGCCCTGTGAGGGGTTCTGGGAAACTAATTGACCTTTATATGGAGATGCAATAACCCTTAGCCAAAAATGTGTATGGTCATGCAAGCAAGGCATTGAATGGAGTTGTCGAATTCAATGCAAATCTATATGCTTCATAAACTTTTGAAAGGCTTGTGTCTAGCCACCCACTATTTTCACTGTATGAAATACCATGGAATACTGCTTCACAGATTATTAAAAGGCCCATGTTTGGCCACCTCTTTTTTGCGTTATCTCTCTTTCTCCAGGGATGATAAAATATAGAAGTATCTATGATAAAAATACCTTAGTATATGGTTACAATCATAATGAAAAATGAAATTTCAATTACAAATGCCTGTGTAGACTAGAACACAAAGGAATCCTTTAATCTTCTTGGAAATTAGAGGTGGGGATTTGGTCTACAAATCTGGGAAGCAACAAACTCTTTAAGAATGTCTGGACCAAAATGAGAAATTGATGCAGGAGCATTCAGCTCAACATTATCATTGTATTCTAGTAGACATAGGGGGTCTTGTGCTTCAAGGAATTTGGTTTCCTAAGTATTGAATTAATGTAATTACTTAATTTTTTTAGTGATTTTAATGAGAATAGGAATTAATTGAATATTGTGAGGCATAATTGTAAATGTTCTTGAATGTAGGAGAACATGAGAGATTTAGGATAGTTGATTGATGAGAGGATTGAGAATTGATTGTAAATCTTAAATTAGGAATTAGTTCATGATTTTATGGATTAGAATGAATCCTTAGGGATGAGGAAGAGATTTTAGGAATTTTGTTGAGGAGTTTATGGATCTAACCAGAAATTGGTTTTAGAATCCCTTTGTATAAATGCAAGCCAAAAAGGCATAGACAGAGGTTGGAGAGGTTAGATAGGTTAGATAGACAATAGATTGGAGTGTTTGTAAGCTTACGAGCAGATAATGAATAGAGGCCATTAAATTAGAAGATCAGTCCAAGAAGAGATAGAGAGTCTTATTATGTAATTGTTGTTGATATATATATGCATGGAGATTCAATTCAAATTTGTATAAGTGTGCTACCTAATATTGAATGATGAATGAATGAATTAGCATATTCTGTGTAACAGAGAGTTATAGGTGGATTTCAATCAATACACAGAGAGAAGCATGAGAAAGAGGATCATAGTGGACCTTTGAGATGGTTCGAAAGACCAAAGGATGTTCTGGAGAGACTGTGTTAAATAAGACATGTGAAGTCAAGCTCAGGTGATCCAAAATGGATTTTGGATAGACTCCTAAGTCTAAGTGTTCCTCACTAAGGAAAATGAAAGTCCAAGGAAGTTCCTGGAACTAGCCCCATTGCAGATATCGTCTCATTCTGAATCTACTACAACTTGAATGGGCAAAAACTGACTTAGGATGCAGAAGTTATCATAAAATGGAGCTGCCTATATCCTTTGGAAAAAAAGGGAAAAATCCCTTGAAAATGGGTCCTAAAAACCCTCTAATCTCCTAAAAGGTCAAAAACATTGCAAAAGGAGAATTTTTGGAAAAGGCGGATAACACTATCGAGCCTTAAAAACATGAGAAAACAATGAAAATCGAGCCCATCGGAGGTCAAAGGGATAGTGAACAGGAGTCGTCGGATCTGGTTGATCAACGATCCATATTTGATCGGAAATTGCAATCGACGGTGGCTATCAGAGGATATCAGAGCCTAATATATAATTATTGTGATCACAACATCACAATCGCCGATTGCAACGGAGCAATATCGCAATCGACGACCACAATAGAGCGCTACACCGGCTCGTGGCATAAGCAATATGCGATTGTGATCAATCGCATCATGATATCGCAATCGGAGTTACACAGAGGAGCGGTCATACACACACATATATGTGATGCGATCAGCTGGACCCGATAGCAAATATAAACGCTATTTGATATGATTTGAGATCTGTCAAACAACAGATTTCTGTGTATTTCGTGTATTTTGTTTATTAAATGAATTACAAATAAAATTCACTATTGCAATATTACAGACCCGAAAGCATTTATTAATACTGTTACATATGATTTCAAGTCCGATAAGTAGGATTTTCAATGTTTTTAATGTATTTTATAAAAAAAAAGGGAAAGCCATGAAACAGGCAATTGCGACTTGCGACAACAACTGAGGGGAACCGATAATGTTATAAAGCACATTTATGAAAATTTGAAGTCTAGCGAATAGTGTTTTCTATGGAATTTTCCCGTGTTTGGTATATTTTCCTGTGTAAGCCGAGAATGGCTATATTGGGGGATTTCAAGCGTTGATGCACTCTCCCATTACGAAATAGGTGGCATCCATTCCCGAGGGCTTTTAGCAATGATTGCTAACACTCAAAGAGGGGATTTGAGCAGACCAAAAAGGGAAGACAGAGAGCCCAAGAGGGAAAATGAATCAACAATGTCGATTTGACTTAAAAGCCACAGAACGACAGAGATAGGAGTTGTTGTTGGTTGCTAAGGTTGTTGTTGGGGTTTTGTTGCTAAAAGTGAAGCCAAAGTAAGAAGCTAAGGCGAAGGAGACAGCACAGAAGCAGAAAGGAAGCCAAGGGAATCAATTGGAAGTCAAGTGAAAATCTAAGAGGGATGTAAACTTATATAGGATAGAAAGAAGCTAGAGCCAAAGAGCTAGAGCTAGAGCCAGAGCCAAAGAGCCAGAGTCAGAGCCAAAGAGCCAGAACCAAGAGCCAAGAGCCAGAGCTTCAAGAGCCAGGGAATAACATGGTGTATGAATCCACTATTTCTATGTAAAAAAACAGGAGTTAAGCCAAGAGCTTGTAAAAAAGACTTATACCATAATCCTAGAGAGACTAGTTTAGTTGACTAGAGCTCATGGTGATGTAGCCCAAGAGTTGTGGGTGAACTCCTAATTAAATTGTTTTCTTATGTGTTTGTTTTTACTACTGCGTTATTCACTGTTATATGCATTTATAGATCAGTTTAAGCACATTTACATATTCGCTAAAACAACATAATTTTTAAGGCATATAATCAGTTAAAAACAAATATCAGCATACACCTATATTTTCAAGCATTTCTTAATTCCACGTTGGTTAATCAAGAAGACTTGGGAAAATTTAAAGCTTTGGAAGTGGGAGAGGTTCTTGTAAGTTAGACAACAAGCCTAAGTGCCCCATTTTCAGATCAGGTGGTATTAGAGCTTAAGTTTGATTAAGCCTAGCTTCAAATGAGGTTATATCATAATGCTTGATTGACAAATCAAAGATTTCTTGTCTGAAAGGTGTTTGGGCAGTCAAGGATTGATTGCCTGATTGATGTATGCTTGTTGCAGACTGACTATTTTCTGAGTTTGCAAAGGTAAAGGGAAAGCTATTGATAGCTCAGTCCAGGAAGGACAATAAGGAAGAAGGGCTAAAGATATTCTTCTATCCCAAAGGACCTCAAGGCAATCCAAATCACAAGAGTTTTTTTGCAAAAGGTTGCTTAAATAAGCTCTTTATTATCTTGTTGAAGTTTTTTTTTTCATTGGCATAATCACAAATTCTACAAGTGGGTCCTCAAATTCTACTTTCTTCACAAGATTCTTTTATGAGGACATATAGCAAGAATTTTCCACCATGATGGATATGGTGAGAGAAATGTATGAGGACGGAAGGAAGAGCAGCAGACTTAGGGAGCAGTTGAATTCCATGAAGAAAGAGAAGCAATTGCTTTCTGACAAATTGCACGAAATGGAGAGGCAACTTCATATTGCAAATATGAACCTAAAAAGGATGCATGAGTTAGAGACACAACCCTTTGTTGCCCAAGAAGTCTTAGTCAAGTATCAGCTTGAATAAGAGGTAAACCATTCTAGTTTGTCTTCAAATTCTTCTGAGAATGCTTATACTGGTTCTTTTGAAAAACATACTAGAGGCATAGGTTCCAATCTAATGTCCAAGATGGGCTATGAAGGAAAAGGCTTGGGTAGAAATGCACAAGGTATTGTTGAGCCAATAATGATTGAGGAAAGGCCTCAGTATTTTGGTCTTGGCTATGGACAAGCTCATGGAGAAAGTTCCAAAGCTTCCATGAAGACCATTGAAACAGCTCCAAGAAGGGGTTGCATTGCAGAGTGTGAAGATTGTATTCAGGAGGAATGCAATAGCTTGAAACATCATTTGCAAGATGCAGGTGTTCAGAAGCACATACTTGAACCAGAGAGTTTGGGAGACTCTAAAATCCTTAAAAATATTGATGTTGTTCCAAAGGGAGCCACTTCTTCATTTGATTCACCTCCTCATGAAGGCAATAAAGGTGAAATAGAAAGGTATAAATCTGGTTCTAACCATTTTCCTTTTGATTGTGCAAAGCATGATATATTTCCACATATGTATGGGAAAAGAATTGCATGTTCCTTTTGTGGGTTGGATAACCATAATGTTTCTAGATGTTGGAAAAGAATGTCCACATACAGGAAACGTTTGAAGGAAAAGAAGCAAGAAGCTAAAGGTCCATTGGACAAGGTAGATCATGTTGTTAAGAGGATGCACATGCAATACACTTACTGCCATAAGTAAGGACATCTTGCTGCAAAATGTTGGACTTTGAATCCAGCAATGCTTCCACAAAAGCTGAAGAAAGTGGAAAGAGAAGATGGCATAAATGGAAAGGAAGATTCCATGACTGATGTGTCTCAGGATGATTCACATGATGCTGATGTGCAGAAAAAGGTAGTACCTTTGAAAGGGATTGGTGAGGAATGGTTATAGTTCTTATCCGATTAAGATTGCATGTCTATTGATGCATCTACATTATATTTCATTTCAGTTTCAAAAGTACAATGTGCTTAAGTGAAAGTTGAAGGCTGAAATGCATGCATGAGCATGAGATGCATGAACACAGGGGTGTTGATGATTTCCTTGTTTTTGAACATGTATGTGTAATTAACTTGCAGGGTTGATTTCTTTGACATGCATGTGATGCCATGTTGAATTGGGAGAAGTTAACTTGGTCTCCAAATGGAGATAATGATGAAGTGTTTCATATTTTGAAAAGAATCCTAATGATATTTTTCTACATGCTTGAATTGAAGGGTCAATTGTTTAAAGCCATGTTTTGTGGGCTTGTTGTCTAGTCCATCATTTGTATGCAGATGTAAGACATGGAGTTGTTCACAAGATGTGAAATATGTTTCTTTGTTGGAGTAGAAGTTTAGTCCATCCAGTTGTTGTTTGTGTTTCTATTATTGTTAACAGTTGTTGTTGACAGCTTTTCAAACAGGTAAAAATGAAATTTTTTGTGAAGCAGATGAAATTCACATTTGTTTGAGCCACCTTGGATCAATGATCAAGGAAAAAAAGTTGAAACCACCTTCTATGAATATTCAATAGAAGTTTTGCAAGAAGGCAAGGAGGAAGACAGTTCTTCTTAGGAAGACCAACCCATCCAGGAGGGGAAGTGGTCAGAGACTTTAGTTCGGAGGTACTATGCAAAGGCAAGTGAAGGGAGGCTAAAAGAAGAGGGTGAGTCACTCTCATTTACTATTCAGATCAGCATATCAGTATTTTGGAGACCAAAAGTTCTTTTAGTGGGAAGGTGTGATCCAAAATGGATTTTGGATAGACTCCTAAATCTAAGTGTTCCTCACTAATGAAAATGAAAGTCCAAGGAAGTTCCTGGAGCTAGCCCCATTATAGGGATCGTCTCATTTTGAATCTACTGCAACTTGAATGGGCAAAAACTAACATAGGATGCAGAAGTTTTCATAAAATGAAGCTGCCTATATCCTTTGGAAAAAGGGGCAAAATCCCTTGAAAATGGGTCCTAAAAGCCCTCTAATCTCCTAAAAGGTAAAAATCATCACAAAAGGAGAAGTTTTGGAAAAGGCGGATAACACTATCAGGCCTTAAAACATGAGAAAACAATGAAAATCAAGCCCATTGAAGGTCAAAGGGATAGTGAACAAGAGTCGTCGGATCTGGCCGATCAACGATCCAGATCCGATCGACAATCGCAATCGGTGGTGGCTATTGGAGGATATCAGAGCATAATATATGATTATTGCGATCGCGATATCGCAATCAATGATTGCAATGGAGCGATATCATAATCAGTGACCACAATAGAGCGTTACACTGGCCCGGGGCATGAGCGATATGATTTGAGATTATTTCGCGTATTTCATTTATTAAACGAATCACAAAGAAAATGCGCCAATGCGATATTATGGACCCGGAAGAGTTTATTAATATTGTTACATATGATTTCAAGTCTGATAAGTAGGATTTTCAATGTTTTTAATGTATTTTATAAATACAAAGGGAAAGCCACGAAACAAGCAATTGTGACCTGCGACAGTGACTAAGGGGACCTGATAATGTTATAAAGTGCATTTATGAAATTTTGAAGCTCGGTGAATAGTGTTTTCTACGGATTTTTCCCATGTTTGGTATATTTTCCTATGTAAGCCGAGAATGGTTGTATTGGGCGATTTCAAATGTCGATGCACTCTCCCGTTACGGAATAGGTGGCATCCATCCCCGAGGACGTTTAGCAATGATTGCTAATGCTCAAAGAGAGGATTTGAGTAGACCAAAACAGGGAGTCAGAGTCGGAGAGGGAAATGAACCAACAGTTCCTATTTGGCTTAAAACCATAGAACAATAGAGATAGGAGTTGTTGTTGGTTGATAAGGTTGTTGTTGAGGTTTTGTTGTTGAAAGTGAAGCCAAAGTAGGAAGCTAAGGTGAAGGAGGTAGCGTAGAAGCAAAAAGGCAGCCAAGGGAGTCACTTGGAAGTCAATTGAAAGGCCAAGAGGGTTGTAAACTGATAGAGAGCAGAAAGAAGCCAGAGCTAGAGCTAGAGCCGAAGAGCCAAAGTCAGAGCCAAAGAGCTAGAACCATGAGCCAAGAGCCAAAGCTAAGAGCCAGAGCTTCAAGAGCCAGGGAATAACATGGTGTCTGAACCCATTGTTTCTGTGTAAAGAAATAGGAGTTAAGCCAAGAGCTTGTAAAAAATACTTAATATCATAATTCCAGAGAGCCTAGTTGAGTTGACTACAACTCACGGAGATGTAGCCCAAGATTTGTGGGCGAACTCCTAATTAAATTGTTGTCTTATGTGTTTGTTTTTACTATTGCATTATTCACTATTATATGCATTTATATATCTGTTTAAGCACATTTACATATTTGCTAAAACAACATATTTATAAGGCATATAATCAGTTAAAAACAAATATCAACATACACCTATATTTTCAAGCATTTCTTAATTCTGCATTGGTTAATCAAGAAGACATGGGAAAATTTAAAGCTTTGGAAGTGGGAGAGGTTCTTATAAGTTAGACAAGAAGCCTAAGTGCCCCATTTTCAGATCATCAGGAGAGAGTCGCGCAGTGGAAGGACCAGAACCATTGAAAACCAAAAACCACAAAGAAACATTAAAAAGTAGCATTAAAACTAAGTAAAGGGAAAAACGAGAAGTGAAGAAATGATGAACAACAATCGTTGGATGTCGAAGATCAATGGCCAGGATCCAATCGCAGAGGAGACAGATGAATATCGCATCGACAGTTTTTAAACAGTGAAAGCGGATTTCAGGCTGCCTCAAAATTGTAAGTGGTATTGAGCGTGGCACACTCGATTCCATTAAGCATTCGACACGTGGCAGGGAGGAAGAGAGAGGAAACCACTTATCGAGCAGTTAATCCCCATGTAAGTTGTCTAGCCGAAAACTTTGTGGACCATTAGATCTATCGCAAGCTAATCAACGGTGGAGATTCAACGATTGGTTTCATTGATCAGATGTAATGTCAACCGTCTAATCGCGAGCCTGATCGATGGTTGAGATGTAATCGTATATCGCAACGTTAGGAACTGAAGGGTGCTATAATAGCTGATAGCTGATAGCGATAGTAGCTGATCATAGGTCGAGCGTTTCAAAGATCGGAGCAATAGTGTGGAGGAATTGGTATTAACGAACCCGACGACATTTATGAATGTGGGTGTAAAACATTTGAAGTCTAGCCTTATATGGTTCGAAGCAGAGTTGTAATGTATTTCCTTTGTATGTCTATAAAGTGTTGTGCCGAGCGTTTTAATGCAAAGGTGTGATTTAAACATCCAAATAGTCGCATATCGGAGTCGGAGGGGTCATAAGAGTATATATGTAGTGTAACCACGGAGAACCTAGTATTGCGATAGTGATAAAGGTAATATCGGTAAATGTGCAGAGACCAAGGATTGGCGGAAATAGGTATGTTTTACATGTATTTTTATTATAAAGGGTTTAGAATAAAAATACGAGTCGATAAATGGAATTTTGGTTTAAGTCCAATTATGACTCAAAGTTTAATAATGATTTAGGGGGTTGGTTTATATAGCGGCCATAGGAATCAACAAAGGTTTATGAGGGGTGATTAAGTCCATTTGGAAAGGATATGAAAGGTTTAGACTTTGGGTTAGTTTATTAAAATGTTTCCATATGAATTCTAATGAAAGGGACCTTAAACCTTAAAGATTGATGATTTGACTCGCTAATGGGTAAAATTCCTAGGATCAGAAATGGTTATGCATAGGTTTATGCATACTATGGGTAAAGAAGGGAAAACCCCGTGTCATTTTGGTATCATAGCTAAACAAAGAAATCAGGTGTGAAAGTTTCTTTGGAAGAATTTAGAATAGGGATATGTGGAAAGATGTGTATGCAGTCAAGGGAGATCAGATTCTAATCTGACAGTGAAGCAACTAGAGTAAAGTTGGGAGATTGTTAAAAAATAAAGAATCCATAGTGATGTTTTGAAGAATGGAGATTCACTCGAATGTGAAGAGTGGGTGGAGAAACCATTCAGGTATCGTTTTATTTAACTCTAATTTGAGTTTTTTTGGATAAAGAAATAGATGGACGACTGATAGTTGCAACTAATGAAGTATCTCAGCAAAAGAAGAGCAAGCCTTAAGAATTAGTAATGAAGGAAATTGTTAAGGATTTCTAAGTGGAAGAAAACTCAGTAAAGGAGAAATTGTTGTTGATAGCTAAGATTTTCCAAGATAAAGCTGGAAGATTGGAAGAAAGAATCAAACTCTAAATCTGATTGACATTGGCTAAATATTGAGAATTTGTGCAATGGAAGCATGAATATCTGCTGAAACAGATTTGTAGAAATGGTGAGATCTTGAAGGTAGGTGAAGGTATGCAAATTTGTCTAATGATTAGCAGATATTTAATGAATGATATTTAGAGCGAGATTACAATAGTTAAATTGTAAGAGGGACTTTGTAAGTTATTGAAGTAATAGAATTTGAAGATACAGTTGAAAGCTAGTGAAAAGGACAGTCCATTCAAAAGTGTAGGCAAATGGGAGGACAAGATCAGGCAGAGATCTTGAAGGTAAGATGATATGGTCTTATTTTACTTGGATTTGAAGATTGGAAAGTTGTAGTCTTTGCATTAATACAAAAGTATTGTTGCAACTCCTAAAGGCAATTTCACAAAGGATGTCGGTAGAATTGATAAGAGATAAAGGAAGTTGGTAAGAGTTCTGAGTGAAAGCATAATGTGGCAGAACCTTGAGGAATTCCAACAGAGATTGGATAAAGAGGACAGTTGTGTTCTTGAGAAGGTGTAGAGAAGTTGAATCCTAGAAGGAGCAAAGAGAATTGCTCAAAGGATGTTCCAGAGATAGAGAACCAATTACTTTCCAAAAGACCAAGTACAAAGGAGAGCTTGGTGAGGTAAGTGGCAGCAGGGAAGACTTGCTGTTGTAGAGGATTTAGTGTAGCTCGTAGTGAGTGAGTGAGGAACTCATAGAGATGGAGAGGATGATGACTAGTGACAGTAATAACAAAGGTTCTCAAATAAACCACAACCAAGGAGATAAGGAAGGAGATGCCAAGTCAAATGGCATACAGAGATAGTTAAGTAAAGAAGAATATGAGAGGGAGAAGGCTGAGATAGCAGTTCAACTTGAAGTATTAAAGGAAATGTTGCAGAGAAATGAGATGGACCAAAAATATGGTTATGTCATGAGAAAGAAAGTGAAGTGGTAGAGGGTACAAGAGAAGAGGGAACAACAGGTGAATATGCAGTCAATAAAGGAGCTAAGGGAAATTCAATAGATTATAGATGCCAAATTGGAAATGGAGAAACTCAAAACAGTTGAGCTACAACAAAAGGAAGATGTTGAAGTTTTGATATGTGAACCAGAACGTGGACCATTACTTTTTTAAAGTGATGAAGAGATAGAGGAGTTGAATCATATGAATGATTCAGAGAATCCAGAACACTTGATTACTAAAGCATCAAATGAGGCTGAAAGGTCTTGTATTTTTAAAATTAATGATTTGTGTATGATTGCAGGTTTGGAAGAAGATAGGCAGTCTTTTAAAGTTGTCAAAAATGTGGAAGAAAACCTTCCAAAAGATGAAAGTTATGAAGCAGAATATGACAAGGAGACTGGAAAGGAATCAGTTCGCTACAGTGAACAAGTGTTGAAAGACATCATTGAAACAGATGATGAGAAGAGAGACTAGCTGATAGTCTCAAGAGTTCTTTGAGTTTGAATCAGCATACTGATGTGCTGACAGAAGAAGAGAGATACGAGCAACATATTGAAGTGTTTCCAAAGGAAGAAGAGGTACAAAGGCCTTATATTTTTTATTATGATGATTGTCTTATAATTGAAGATTTTGTTGCAGAAGCTGGAACATATTTGGCAAAAGTGGATAGCCAAATGAAAGAAGAAGAGGAAGGACATCTACTGAAGAATGTTAAGAAAGATGTAGTAGAGGAAGAAGGACCATGTGATGATGGGTCAATAGCAAATTAAGAAATGGGAGATTGTGTAAAATTTCCAAAGTTTACCCCAAGTAAAATCATTGAGTTATATAGAGAATTAGACTTTCAAAGGAGGAAGTTAGAAGAATAGAGGATAAATGTTCAGGATAAATTGTTGAAGAAGGATGACAAAGAAGTTGTCATAAATAATAATCAAGAAGAAGTTGACAGGTGCAAGAAATAGAAGCAGGAAATTTTTCTGAAAGCCACTATAGCAGCAGCTGAAAAGGTGCAAAATAACAATAAAGAAGAAGGTAAAGATTAAAAGGAGGCAATCAGAATAAGTGAAGAACAAGAAAGAATGAGAATTCAACAATCAAGAGTTGAAGACAATCAGCAGACAGAGGATATACTGGATAGAAAGATTGAACTGATAAGATAGTTAATGATGAAAGTGTCTCAGAAGAAGATAATAGCAAGAAAGGAGAGCAGTGACAACAAGAGGAAGACAATAGCAGACTATGAAAGCAAAGCAAGTGGAGCATTACAACACAAGGTATGGATACCTAGAGAACAAAAGTAGACAGCAACAGTAATAGAACAATGGACAAGCAAAGACATATTACAAAATAGAGTCTGGGATCTAGGAGGAATCAATTATCCAGACTTATGTCTAGGAGGTCATAAAGTTTCTTACTTAGGAAGTCTGATGTAGGAGCATTCAACTCAACATTATCATTGTATTCTAGTAGACATAGGGGGTCTTGTGCTTCAAGGAATTTGGTTTCCTAAGTATTGAATTAATGTAATTATTTAATGTTTTGAGTGATTTTAATAAGAATAGGAATTAATTGAATATTGTGAGGCATAATTGTAAATGTTCTCGAATGTAGGAGAACATGAGAGATTTAGGATAGTTGAGTGATGAGAGGATTGAGAAATGATTGTAAATATTAAATTAGGAGTTAGTTCATGATTTTATGGATTAGAGAGAATCCTTAGGGATGAGGAAGAGATTTTAGGAATTTTGTTGAGGAGTTTATGGATCTAAACCAGAAATTGATTTTAGAATCCCTTTGTATAAATGCAAGCCAAAAAGGCATAGACAGAGGTTGGATAGGTTAGATAGACGACAAATTGGAGTGTTTGTAATCTTATGGGCAGATAATGAATAGAGGCCATTAAATTAGAAGATCAAGCCGAGAAGAGATAAAGAGTCTTATTATGTAATTGTTGTTGATATATATATAGATATGCACAGAGATTTAATTCCAATTTGTATAAGTGTGCTACCTAATATTGAATGATGAATGTATGAATTATCATATTTCGTGTAACAGAGAGTTATAGGCAGAGTTTGACGAATAGATAGAGAGAAGCATGAGAAAGAGGATTGTAGTGGACCTTTGAGACGGTTCAAAGAACCAAAGGATGTTCTAGAGAGACTGTGTTAAATAACACATGCGAAGTCAAGCTCAGGAGAGAGTCATACAGTGGAAGTACCAGAACCATTGAAAACCGAAAACCATAGAGAAATATTGAAAAGTGGCATTAAAACTAAGAAAAGGGAAAAATGAGAAGTGAAGAAATAATGAACAACAACAGTTGGATCTCGAAGATCAATGGCCAGGATCTAATCGTAGAGGAGATGAAGAAATATTGCATCGGAGTTTTTTAAACAGTGAAAGTGGGTTTTAGGCGGCCTCAAAACTGTAAGTGGTACTGAGCGTGGCACACCTGATTCCATTAAGCATTCGACACATGGCAGCGAGGAGGAGAGAGGAAACCACTTATTGGGTGGTTAATCCTCACATTAGTTGTCTGGCTGAAAACTTCGTGGACCATCAAATCTGTCGCAAGTTAATCAATGACAGAGGATCAATGATTGGTTTCGTTGGTCGGATGTAACATCAATCATTGGATTGCGAGCCTGACTGACGCTTGATATGTAATCTCATATCGCAAGGTTAGGAGCTGATGGGTGGTGCGATAGCCAATAGCCGATAGTGATAGTCGCTGATCAGAGGTTGAGCATTTCGAAGATTGGAGAAATAGTGCAGAGGACTTAGTATTAACAGACCCAATGACATTTATGAACGTGGGTGTAAAACATTTGAAGTCTAACCTTATATGGTTCGGAGCGGAGTTGTAATGTATTTCCTTTGTATGTCTATAAAGTGTTGTGCCGAGGGTTTTAATGCAAAGGTGTGATTTAAACGTCCCAATAGTCGCATATCAGAGTCGAAAGGGTGATAAGAGTATATATGTAGTGTGACCATGGAGAACCTGATATTGTGATAGTGATAAAGGTAATCTCGGTAAATGTGCAGATACCGAGGATTGGTGGAAAAAGGTATGTTTTACATGTATTTCTATTATAAAGGGTTTACAATAGAAATTCTTGCCAATAAATGGAATTTTGGTTTAAGTCCAATTATGACCAAAAGTCTAATAATGATTTGGGGGTTGGCTTATATAGTGGCCATAGGAATCAACAAAGGTTTATGAGGGGTGATCGAGTCCCGATGGAAAGGATATGAAAGGTTTTGACTTTCAGTTAGTCTATTAAAATGTTTCCATATGAATTCTAATGAAAGGGAACTTAAACCTTAAAGATTGATGATTTGACTCACTAATGGGTAAAATTCCTAGGAGCATAAATGGTTATGCATAGGTTTATGCATATTGTGGTTAAAGCAGGGGAAACCCTACGTCAGAAATAGTAAAGAAAAACGCTTGAGCACTAGCAATCGTGAAGGACATACAAGACGAAATTTCAAAGACAAGGTCTCTCAAGTGTTAAAACAAATGGAAGAGTTACAATTTGATCAGATGGTAATGAACCTATGATTGAGGGAACATATGGAACTAAGTGCCAATGCACTAGAAGAGATACAAATTCTAAAAGAAAAGTTAACTAGGCAAGAGGAATAAATAGATGCCTAGCACTGGTAGTTGTGGAGTTGTGGGAACAAATTCAATTTATGTTCAATAATTCATGTGTATCCAGCTTTGGAAGCTAGAACAATATGTAGAAATTGGCCAACCTCAATAAGCTCCTAATGGTTCATGATACTAAACTCAAGTAATATATGCATAGTTACAAATTTTGTCTTTTAATAGGCAGTTTTTGTATACTTTAGACATATATAAATGTAATGAATTTTGAAGAAAACAATAGTACCTCAAAAAAACTATTAATAATGATCAATAAAAGGTTCAGGAGGTAGAAAAAACAAAAATGTAACGCACTTCCTTTGTATTTTCTATGACAAGACACAAATTTGTTGAAAAGTGTGCAACAATAAATGCTAAATTTAGAATGTGCTAAAAATAGACTTGCTAAAAATAGCATGTCTAAAGATAGCATTTTGGCCAGTGAGGTCATTGGCCACATTGGGTGAGAGGTGAAACTACTAAAAATAGCATTTTCGGGTCCCTTCCTATTTATAGTAGTCCCTAGTCTATCTATAGGAAGTAAAATTAATTTTGGTCTTAACAGCAGTTGGAAATATTAATTAATTAATTCAGTTGAGTTAATTAGTTAAGGAAATTCTAATTTGAAGTCTTTGTGAGCATGCACATGAGTTGTCCCACTCATTGAGGAATTTATCCTTTTCCTCCACTGGTTGAGGGAATAAGTATGAGTTCTATAATGAGAGAATCAGTTGATTTAGTTCTAACTATTCAAGTCCAATTAGATTATTTTAACAAGTTGTTAAAATAATAAAATATAGTTTGTTAATGCTTGCATGCATGTGACAACTATTATTTTAAATAACTAAGGATTCACTCATGGATAGCTGTTGCATATCAGTTTTGTCAGAGACCCAATTGAGATCAGATGTGGGACAATGTACAATCAGATGCTTGACTATTTATAGTAAGTATATTTTGCATGATTGAGGAACTAGTGTCCTTAAATATTGCGTAGTTGGACCATAGGTTGACTTGGTATGTTTGGAATTAATTGCATATGATTTTGCTATTATTTCCTAAGCAAACTACGCAAGTGAATAGGGATTGGACAATAGGTAAAGCCCTTATATATAGGGCTTGGTTGGTTCATGAGATATATCTTCATATCTTCATATTTCATTGAGAATTGGATAGCTTGAGAGCTGATTCTTTTTGAATTGTGAAGAGGATTTCCACTTGATTGATAATACATGGTTGGGGTTTTATGTTGGTGCTTTCCCCTGGATATATCTTGTGTTATGTGTGATTATTTCTCTTGATTAGTTGTGCATGTTTATACTTGATGTTTCTCATGAATTCAATTATGCTTCCGCTTAATGTTTTGTAGAAGTAGAACAAGTATTATGCTTTAGGACATTGCATATATTGATTTGTTCTACTGGTGAAATTTCTACATGGTATTAGAGCACAGGTGATCAAGCAAGAACAGTATACTAGCAGGAGAAGTTCCAAGTTTATTATTCGGGATATAGATCTCAAGTTCTTATCACATCTATTTCATCGATGGTGTTCTATGGTTTAAGGTTTGAGTATGCCCTTGGTGGCAGCTCAAACTATATAGCTTGGAAGGATCGCATGGAGGAAGTTTTGGAAGATAATGGCCTTAAGGATTTCATTGATCAAGAAATTCCTAAGCCTACTGACAAGACTGAGTAGGTGGAATAGAGGATGTGTGTGGCTAGAGCTAGGAGAATTCTGTTGGAGGGAATGCGAGATCACATTGTCTCGAGCCTCAATGGGAAGGAGACTCTGCATGCAATGTGGAAAATATTGAAATATTTATATCAGAATAGCAGTGATTAGTGGAAGCTGGCACTGAAGGACAAACTTCGAAAGATCAAGTGTGAAATGGATGAGATGATCTCTATGTATCTAACCAAGCTCATCACATGCAGGGATGAGCTTGTAAGTGTAGGGGTCATGACATCGGATGAGGATATGGTAAGTCTAGCAATCCTTGGCCTTCCTAAGAGCTGGCATAGCTACTAGGACTCAGTGAATGGAAGGGAGAAACTACCAGATTGGGAACGACTATGGTCGGATTTGATGCAGGAGGAGATCAGACGGAGCACCAAAGACAGTTCTTCATCCATGCATGATGGGGAGAACTATGCCTTAGCAAGTAAGGTGAAGAAGGGGAAGGAGAAGGTTTCTCTTTCCGAATCTAGTACCTCCAATGATGGGAAGAAGGTTGACAAATCGAAAGTGCGATGCTTTCATTATCATGAGGTGGGCCATTATGCTACAAATTGTCCATGGAGGAAATCCAAGAAGGGATCCAGGGAAGGATCTGAAGGTCAGGCACTTGCTTCACATTTTGAGTTGGATTTCACACTCTTCGCATGCATGGTTTCATCCATGGTGGGAAGTGGTTGGTTTCTTGACAGTGGAGCTTCTTTCCACATAACTAGCGACAAGAGTCTGTTTAGTACTTTGGAGGAGAAAGATCTCTAGATACTCATAGCGATGGGTAATGATGAGAAGTATAGTTTCTCAAGTGTAGGCACGGTTATTTTTTAGAGGGAGCATGGATCTCGCCTTACCTTGGATGATGTCAAATATGTACCAGGACTGAAGAGAAACTTGGTGTCGATCACAATGCTGGAAGACAGAGGCTATGATGTAGTCTTCAGTAAGGGAAAGGTTTTCCTTAGACACATCATCACTAGACAGGTGAAGTAGATTGGTTCATGGGTCAAGAACCTGTATGTTCTTGAGGTTCAAGATGCATGCAAAGCCTTGAGCAGCAAGGCAACTAATGGAGACTTGGTGGTTGAGAGGGAGGGTATATTACCTCTCTACATGCAAAGCCAGAAGAAGTATCAGACAATTATGGAGGAGCCATGATTGGTGCAGCAGCTTCAGGAGGTTGTGGAGCAGCCACAACATGGGAAGCTGAGTGGACATCGAGTAGAGACATCTACTCATGCAGAGACCTCCAGTAGGGGGGAACTCCAAGCCAGGTGGGCTGAGGGATCACATGCAACCATACCTCCAGGTAGGAAGTGGGGCGATGTAGAGTGATCATCCCAAGGATAAGGGGCAGGATCCTTGAGGCACCCAACCTCTTAGATGAGACCTTGCTACGGGAACCCCGATGTGGAGTAGCAGGAATTGATTGATTGGGTAGAGACAAATGCAGATGGAGCGGCAGAGAGAGCGACAATGCAGGGAATCCCAGGACAGCGCATAGCTAGCAGGCTATAGCAATGCGAGGCACAAGTGTTTTGCATAGATCTAGGTGGCACGGAGAGGTGTGCAATGGTGCAAGATGCATGGAGATGTTGCAGTAGCATAGATGTCAGAGAGGAAAGACTTGTCAGCAGCAAGTAGAGCTTCATCATCAGAGTTTGTTCCTAGCCCAACAGAGTGGTCAGTTGGGAGTGTTTTTGTTCCAAGTGTTGTTGGAGCAAGTGGATCAGGTAGATGTGTTGCATGTAGAACATTCTAGAGTTACAGGATCAGGTTCGAGAGAAAGCCTTTCTTGTTGAGAGGGAGTGTTGAAAAGTGTGCAACAAGAAATGCTAAATTTAGAATGTGCTAAAAATAGATTTGCTAAAAATAGCATGTCTAAAAATAGCAGTTTGGCCAGTGAGGTCATTGGCCACATTGGATGAGAGGTGAAACTGCTAAAAACAGAAAGTTCTAAAAATAGCATTTCTGGGTCCCTTCCTATTTATAGCAGCCCCTAGTCTATCTATAGGAAGTAAAATTAATTTTGGTCTTAACAGCAGTTGGAAATATTAATTAATTAATTAAGTTGAGTTAATTAGTTAAGGAAATTCAAATTTGAAGTCTTTGTGAGCATGCACATGAGTTGTCCCACTAATTGAGGAATTT
>APFE031441371.1:0-22896 GCA_000404065.3 Pinus taeda
TTTAAGGTTAATTATTATATATTTGTTAATATTAAAATAGTGTTATTAGAATATCTGTTTAACTGCCATACCTGGGATGAGTTTGCGATCTTGATTCCTTGATCAAGGGAAGCCAGCTCTCGCTAATCTCCATACCATTGTCTCTGTTCAGATTATGAGGATGTTTGATGATTTCAAGCGCTTCTCTGATCTTTCGTCTCTGATGTTGTTCCTCCCTTGCTATAATTGATGCACTTTCCAGGCAGATATGGTGTTTAGTCTTTGCAGAGTGTTCTGCCAAGGCTGAAGTCTGAGATCTTTCATTCTTAATATCAGCACCATGTTCCTTGAGCCTTGTCTGGAGGGAGCGACCTGTTTCACCAATGTAGCTTTTTCCACATGAACAATATATCTTATAGACTCCTTTGAGCTGATGCTTGTCAATATCATCTTTTACAGACTTCAAACCTTGCCTAATAGTTCCAGGGGCTGAAAAATGCGTGATGATGTTTTTCTTCCTTAGGATTTTAGCGATTTTGTCTGTGACTCCATGGATATAAGGTAGAAAAACTTTACCAACCTGAGGCTGGTCTTGAGCCTTAGGTTCATGAGATAACAACTTCCTTTTGGCTTTCTCTATGGCTCTTTTAATCTCTTGATCTTTATAGCCTATGCTCTTAAAGGTTGAAACCAAATGCTTCTTTTCTTCGTTCAGATGCTCTGAGTCAGAGATTATAAGGGCGTTGATGGCAAGGGTGTTTAGAACCCCAATCTTCTGGGCTGGGTGATGGTGGGATTCAGCATGGAGGTAACTTTCTGTGTGGGTTGACTTTCTGAAGACTTTATGTCCTAAAGAGCCATCCTCTTTTCTGATGATTAGAACGCCTAAAAATGGGATGCTCATGTTTTCCTCAAGTTCCACAGTAAATTTTATTTCTGGAGAGGTAGAATTTAGATGAATGAAAAACTTGTCAAGCTCAGGTTTACCATGAGTCCATTTTATATTTGTATCGTCCACAAATGGCTTCCACCAAGCTGGTTTTAAAGGATATGATTCAAGGGCCTTCTTTTCAAAGTATTCCATGTATAGGTTGGCCACGATCGGCAAGAGGGGAGATCCCATTGCCACACCAGATGTCTGCTCATAAAATATTCCCTGGAAGGTGAACACAGTTGACCTTAAGCAGATTTCAGCCAATTTTGTAGTCCCTGGATCAGTAACATCTTTTATAACCTGAATGGCCTCATCAAGAGGTATCTTGGTGAATAAGGATACCACGTCAAAGCTAACAAGGATGTCATCACGCTCAATCCTTTCATTTTTAATGAGATTTACAAAGTCCTCGGAGTCTTTGATGAAGGAATCAGTATTACCGACAAGGGGTTTAAGAATTTTAGCAACATACTTAGCAAGCTCATAGGTTTGGGAGCCAATAGTATTTACTATTGGTCTAAGGGGGAGCCTTTTATTTTATATACATTTGCCTCTGACAGATCATACGCAACTATTCTTACCCAAGAAAATGAGGATAAGGTAGAAGCCCCAATTGCTTTTTTCAGTTCAAATTTACAGGGGGCTGAATTAAATTATTCAGATATGGAGAAGCAGGCTTATGCTGTTTTCAAAGCAATCAAATATTTCAGACCCTTCCTACTCAAATCTCATACAAAAATCATTGTACCATTTTCAGCAGTAAGAAATCTTTTAGTACAAAAATAGGTAGGTGAGAAAAGAGCCAATTGGGTTACTACCTTATAGGAATATGATGTAGAAATCAAACCAGCAAGTATTGTAAAAGGTCAAGGCTTTTGCAAAACGTTGGCTGGAGCATCGCTAATATCTAAAATTCCATCTGCAGACATACAAGTGTACGAGGTAAGCCTAAACGATAATGAGTCATTGTATGCTGATATCATTTATTATCTGAAGAATGGGTATGCCCCTTCATACCTCGATCATACCAAGAAAAGAGCTCTAAGATTGAAAGCCAAACAATATCAACTCTTGAATGATGTTCTTTTTAGGAAAAATTATGATTCTGTTCTACTTAGATGTCTTGAAGAATTTGAAGCTAAAAATGTTTTGCAGGAACTCCACGAAGGGCTAGCAGATGGACACTATGCTGGAGATGCTATTGCACATAAAATCTTATGCGCAGGCTATTACCGGCCCACATTATTCAAAGACTCACACAATTACGTAAGGAAATGACAAGTCTGCCAAACAGTCACTGGAAGACAAAAGAACCCATCTTTTCCACTACAACCAGTCAACATTGAGTGACCTTTTGATCAGTGGGGGTTGGACATAATAGGTGAGATCGTTCCTCACTCTTCTAAGCAGCATAGATACATCCTTACAACAACATATTACTTTACTAAATGGGTAGAAGCAGTTCCACTCAAGACAACTAATGCTGAACATATCATTGAATTTATAGATCAATTCATAATCACCAATTTTGGATTGCCTTCCGCTTTAATGTTTGATAATGCATCATACTTTTCTGGAAATGAAATGACTGAATTTGCACTTAAAAGAGGTTTTAAACTTAAATATTCTGCCAATTATTATCCACAAGGGAACGGGTTAGCTAAATCTACCAATAAAAACCTAATTAGGATCGTCAAACGAATAGTTGACCAAAATCATAAAAATTGGCATAAATCTTTAATATATGCTTTATGGGCAGATCGAATAACACAAAAAGCTTCAAATGGCACTTCTCCATTCAATTTAGTTTATGGAAAAGAAGTAGTTCTCCCAACCCATTTAGCAATTCCCTCTCTGTCTTTAGTTCAATATATTGATGAAGTACCAACTTCCTCCTTACAACTAAGACAAATGGAAATAATCAAGTTAGAAGGACAAAGAGAGTAGGCTAAAAGAACTCACGCTCATCATCGAGCACTAGTAAAATCCTCTTTTGATTCAAATATAATGACCAGAAAAGATTTTCTGGTGGGAGATCTAGTTTAAAAATGGGACAAGGCTCATGAAGAAAAAGGAAAACATTCAAAATTTCAACGAATGTGGCTTGGTCCTTTTTAGATTGTAGAAGTCATAGGTCCATCCACTTTTGTGTTGCAAGATTTAATAGGGAAGAGAGATTCCTTACCTGTTAATGGTCAAATTCTTAAGAAATAATTTCCTTAGAAGATTATTCTTCTGTTTTCTAAACTAGTTTTTTTTATTTTTTATTTATTTTTAATAAAACCAATTGTGAATGGTTACATTAGGAATTTACCAAAAAGATACCAATTCTCTTTCAAATTTTGAGCTTTCGCTTGTATAAATAGCAAATCTTTTGGAAAATTGATCTTTATTATTGGAAGATACAGTTAAAGACTCTAGCCTAGATATGATACTAGTTTCAGCTTCATAAAATTTGATGAAAACAACCTTTAGTGGGAAATTGTTTTATATCAGTGCAATGAAAGGTATCAATAACAAAATAAAGATTCTCTGTAGAACATCTCCTTCAAAAAACTCTACTATTATCATCCAGAGCTATCTTAAGGAAACAATGACTTCCTCCCTACTAAGGAAATCACAAATTTCAGAGGAACAATTCAAGGATACACTTCATCTTAAAGAGTAAGAGGTCTCATCACGAGCCAGCTTATCATAATAACAAATATTATAACTAGCTGACTTTTCCAAAACTACATACCACAACAGGGCAATGACTTAAGATTGTTCCAATCAAAAGGCAAGGGGTCTCATCACGAGCTAGCTTGTTCAACAAGTTATAAGTTAAGTGAATGACTGTGTCATAAATTGGCCATCAAACCAAGACATTGTTCTTTAAGAATAAAAGAAAATCAAATGCAATAAGTGTTGATGTGAATTCTTCTTTGATATATGTAGGTTTCTTTACTTAGGATTCAGGATCATTGCTGGGTAATAGGTAACCGTGTCGAGGCTATGAACTCCTGCTGGCAACAGAGGCTCTACCTACAACAAATGAGTATACTTAAAACTATTTTATAGAGAAGCCTTTGTTTTATCTTTACAACCAAGTAATGACTGATGTAAATACAAGGAATATCTTGAGGAAACAACTAATGAAATTTGAAAATAGTTGAAACAAAATACCATTGACAGGTTAAAGCATAATGTACTTTATCTTTCTATAATAAAGTTTAATTTTCTGGAAAATTTTCTATTTTGGAAGTTTAGAAAATTCAAAAGAACAACAGAGATAACTCGTTCTTCCAAGTGAATCACCAATTGTTGTGGCCACAAACAACCCCCCTTTTTTTGTTTAGTGTTATTACTAATACTAAATAAAAGGGGACCCTTAGTCAAAAAATTTCAAAAAAATCAATTAGTGATTGTATTTCCTTTTAAAAAAAACTTATTATCATAAACTTAAGAAAAGACCCTTGCGAAATCTAAAAACTTAAGTTTTGTGATGAAGGAAGGTAAAATCACTCCTTAAAGGATATCGCATCGCAAAAAAGGACAACTGGATGCCTCCTTATGAGCTAAAATTTAAAACTGCGAGAATGCGATGCGAAATTTCATTAAGATAAAACATATATCGCATCACAGATCTTAAAAGCATACTTATGATAAAAAACTGCAGAAAACGCCGATATGCGATAACGCATATCGCAAAATCACACCTCGCAATGAAACTGCTGAACGCAAAATATGCACATCTTACAATCATGCGATATTGCGATCGTGCGACACTGCGAAATTGTGATAATGTGGCAAAACAACCTTACGATAAGACAAAATAAAAATCATGCGATCTTGTGATCTTGCGATATGCGATGTAACAAATTTGTGATATCGCAAAGCAAATCGCAAAATCATCCCGTCGCAAATTTGTTTGGTTCATTATTCAAGAAAAAGTGTTAAACGAGACTGGTTATGTGCTTTAATGCTCATTAATGAAATATAGTTTTGAGTTTATCGAAGAGTCAGTTCACGTAAGGTGGCATATTTTTACATGTCTTCAACAGTCAAAGCATTCCCATCATTATGTATTATCATCACTCTCACTTCACTTGTAACTACAGGAACAAAGGACAAAAGATTATACAAAGCAGTGTACAAGAAATTACGGTGAAGAATAGGCGAGGCTTTGGTATCTGAAGATAAAGAAATGGTGCCCTTATACACATTCACTGCATGCAACAGAAATGTAGTTGCAGATTTTGCTTGTTCAATTCTGCGCCGGATAACAGCGAAACCTAGTCCGCCAAAAGAAAGCACACAAGAGGCAAAAAACACATCAAGGAAACCCGGACTGGAAAATAGAGGTAGTTTCCGATGCGCGATTAGTGCTTAGCACTGATCGCGCATTGCCAGGAAAAATCTCTCAAAGAGGATGACTCTAAAAAACAACATAAATTCTGCCGGAAATATGGTGCCAACTCTAGCAGTTTCCGTTTTCATAGGGCAACTAAAGGCTGAGGTCAACCAACAAATTTCGCTTAAGAAAATGCTAAATTCTTGTGATATAAAGGAAAAAATACAGAAATAGTTAGCTTTAGAATTAATTTTATAAATAGTTTTATTTTATTTTGCCTAGAAACAGGACAGTCATTTAAACCGTATCCTAAAATTTTGTAAATAAGTTATTTTTAGACATAGTTAGTAGTATTTAAACACTTCTCATGCATTTAGGGAAGGGTCCAAAAATTTATCAAAAACTTGTCCTTAGAACATGCACTTTTGCACCCTTTGAGGAGGTTTTGGTGAATGAATGGAACATGGTTTATTGATTTTTGCATCTCATATCTGCTACTGATATTGCACTTTTGTACTCTTAGTTGATGTCGGATTGAGAAGAGATAAATCGTTATCACTTGAAGCTCATGAGTAGAACTAGTTATAAATGGTACTTCTATATCTTAATTGTTTCTATCTCCTGTGTTAGAGTGATGTTTAAGCTTAGTTGTTTACATGTTAATGCTTGAATGCCTAAGTTATCATTTGGCACTTTTGTATGGTGATAGCTATTTATTTATGCTTGAGATGTGAACAACTTACTATGCGATATGCTTCTCACAACTGTTTCGTCTAAATTTTTATGCGAAGTAGTTCATCTATATTGAATTATTTTCTTATAACAGTTCAATGATCTTTATTACCAATTGTTATTTGAAATCATTTTAGATCGCATAACAGAAAAATCTTACCTCGGGTTAGTATATATATTAGATGTTGTTGCTTTTTTAGATACAAATTAGATTAGAATTAGAAGTAGATTATCTCATTTAGAATCTTTTAAAGTCACAAACATCAATCAATCTTACACACACACACACAATTGGGAAACTGGTCTCATTATCCCTAGTCGGACCCACCATACCAAATAGAAAAGGAACTGCCAACCAAGGTCCGAACCGAGTGGGTATCCCCCTTGTTGTAGACCCGATTTTTGGGCCTTCAACACGAGCTTATGATTGATGTTCGATACTTGCCACTAACACCAAATTGCGCTAAACCTTAAGAAGTGCACATTCCTCTTTCCCTTTGGAAACCTGTTGGGATATGTGGTCTACAAACAAGGACTGATGGTGGACCCTACGAAGATTGTCGTTATCCTAAATTTGGAAGCACCGTGAAATGTTAAACAACTTCGTACTACCTTGGGACACACTGGATACTATAGGAAGTTCATCAACAGTTATTCCCAAATAACCACGCCAATGGAAAAGGTATCGAAAAAAGATTTGACATATTGATGGAATGATGATTGCGTTAAGATTTTGGATGTCCTGAAGGGGAAACTAGCCTCTGCTCCAATCTTGGTCTTCCCAAAATGGGATGTGAAATTTCATGTACATGTGGATGTGTCGTGTATCATGTTGAGAGCCGTACTCACACAAGAGGGTGCAGAGGATGTGGATCACCCAATCATGTTTGCGAGTTAAAGATTGTCCAAAGGAGAAAAGAACTACTCTACCACTGAGTGCGAGGGGTTGGCAATGGTGTACGTGCTCCAAAAATAGTGACACTATTTACTTGGAGGACATTTCAAGATGTATACCAACCATTCCGTGTTGAAATACTTGGTGAACAACCCTCTTTTGGGGGGGTGAATATGCATATGCCTTTATTGTTTCAAGAATATAATTTTGAGGTCATAGTTAAGCTGGGATGCTTAAATGGAGGACCATACCACTTGTCATGAATAGAGATGGGTGAGAAACCAACAAATTTTGAGGAGAGACTACCTGATGCACAACTCTTTGCAGTGTGTGTCACGGATGAACACTTCAAAGATATAATCCATTTTCTAACAACAGGGATTGCACCAAAGGAATACTCAATCCAACAGAAGAAGGAATTGGTGGTGCACGTGACAGACTTTTCTGTTCGCGGGGCACCTCTACAAGATGGGGAATGATGAGATATTACGAAGATACATACCTGAATTTGAACGAGGTCAGATCCTTGTGGAAAGACATGGGGGCACTGCAGGAGGACACTATGTAGGATGCGCTACCACATAAAAGATTCTTCATGCAGGGTTATGGTGACTGACCCTGCACCACGATTCAAAGGCACACTATAAGGCCTCTGATATATGTCAAAGGACTAGAAAGCCATCACGAAGGGATGAGATGCCACTAAATCCCCAAATGACACTGCATCCATTTGAATAATGGGCAATCAACTTTGTGGGCCCAATCAAACCTCAGGGAAAGATGGGTGCGTGCTACATCATCACCGTGACAGAGTACTTGACATGATGGGTGGAAGCACAGCCGGTCAAGGACTGCATGGCCACTACGACTATGAAATTTTTGTTTGAAAACGTGTTGACATGATTTGGTTGTCTGAAAATCTTAATGAGTTATCGCAGAACACATTTCCTGAATGAAACCATCAGCGTGCTCACAGAAGAGTTCTAGATGTATCATCAAAAAAGTACACCATACCACCCATAGGCCAGTGGGACAGTAGAGGCATTCAACAAAATACTGGAGAGTATGCTAACCAAAGTATGTAACACGCAATGAAACGACTCAAACCTATGCGTACCTACCGTCTTATGGGCATATAGGACAATGTGCAGGAAATTGATGGGACATACACCTTTTTGGTTAGTCTATGGCACAGAAGCTGTCATGCCGATGGAATACATTTTACCTAGTCTACGAATAGCAGCGCTCATAGGTATGATGGACCATGAAGCTCTGGAATAAAGGCTCGCGTAATTAAAAGAGCTCAAGGAAGAACGATTTATGGCTGGATTTCATTAGCAGGTACAAAAGCAGTGTGAAAAGGCTTGGCATGACCACCTTATCAAGTTGGCACCTTCAAGGCAAATGACTTAGTACAACTGTATGACAGTAAGTTTGAAACATTTCTGGGAAAATTTAGAATGCACTGGTAGGGACCATATGTGCTAAATGAGGTCATAGATGGAGGCACATTCTAGCTAGTCAAATGGAGAACCCTTCCTAGGCAAAGTAAATGATAACCACTTGAAACCCTACATGGGTGGGCCGGCTCTCTAACTAACCGGCCAACACACAGTCTTCGCAACCCGAGGAACTGAATAAGGGCATGGCACTATAAACACATGCACTAGATGTCAGTACCAAGGTGAGGACACGATTCAGAAGTGGATGATTCAGAAGCAAGAATGCAATAGGTCCAGCAAACAACAGAACAATGTGTCGCAAACCTCCAAGTAGTACGGGACCAGTTGGAGGGGCTCTATGCCAAGATCACCGCACCAACAGGGTGACTTGGGACAAGTCACGATGATTGTGTCGGGGGCCTGTTAGGCATGGAATCCCCCCTCAACATGTTTTGTGGCTCAAATCCCAAGCTTTGGTCAAAGGTTTTGTAAGACTCCGTGAATTGTGGGCGCGAAGCTTGAAGTATAAGATGAGTCATACGGCTATCTAGCCTAAAATATTGTAATATAATGTAAAATTATGTCAGCCTACCAATGGTTTGTAAAGCATGGGATTGTATAAATAAAGTGAGGTTCTAAGTGAAAAGATAGGGAATTTGAGAAAAGAATAGGAATGGTTCAAGCATAGAGTAAGAGTCTAAGTGTATTGGGTCGTAGTGGTAGGAAGAGGCTCTGCAGCTGAGTGTGCAGAGGCCTAGTAGAGTACACAGCTGAGTGCGCGGACCCCTGCAGCTGAGTGCACAAGGTGGTGTTGAGTCTGTAATCTATATCGAAGAATAATAAAGAGAAGTTGATTCCTATTTCTATGTATCTGTTGTGCATTACCTTCTTTACATTTATACTGTTTTATTTATCGTGCGCACTAATATGATTGTTGAATATGTTGTAATAATCATTAAGTCTTACATAAATAAGTTAAGTAATTTGGTAATAACAGATTGAATAGCAAGGAACTTGGGTATTATATGGGTTGCGCCCTGAATAGGGTTGCGTGGAAGCAGCATCGCAAGTTGCGAAGGAATAACAAGTGCGTGTAGTGACGTGCACATAGGGTTAAACCGTGGATCTCCAGAAGCTCATCACACATTCCCAGGGTGCGAAAACCTAGTTCTAGCACCCTCCCATACTACTTCGGGTGAGACCTCAGTTCATACTCCATGGACTGTTGCCGAAAGGGCTAGTAGTACTGGGATTTGCTTGGCTAAATCACCTCTAAAACTAGGTCAGGCCCATAGAAGCCAACATATTCCCATATTTGAGGGCCAGATAGATGTAGATGCCATAGATAAATGGTTAAATCTATTGGAAGGATATTTTTTAGTTCATGACTTTTCGAATCAAGAAAATATTACTTTTGGACTTTTCAAAGTCACCCCACACGTCAAGGACTGGTGGAAAACCTAGTGCAAATAAAAGGATGAGAGGGAATCCTCATATTTTTCAGCTGCACCCAATTGGGATTCTTTCGAAGACACCATCAAGGAACAATATTACCCTATCGAGACCTATGAATATAAGTACATCAAGTGGACCATGCTACAATAGGGAAGGGACCAAGATTTTCCAAAGTTCACAAATGTTTTCTGCCATTTTTAAAGGTTCTCCTTTTGTGATAGTTTTGATTTTTAGAAGACTTTGAAGACTTAGAGGGTTTTCTAGGATCCATTTTGGATCACACCTTCCCACTGAAAAATCTTTTGAACCACAAAAAGTTGGTTTTTAAGCATCAATCAAGCGAGGATACAACTTCCACACTTGTCCAATCTCTATCCATCTTGCACTGCTTGGTTTTAAACCTTTGAGTCCAATTCCCAGGTACTCAACATCCCCTTTGCATGTAGTTCTCACCTTCCTGTCCAGAACTATGTCTTCCTATAAGTCATTGAGATATTCAGGCAACAAATAATCAATAGAAGGAAACTGACCTTGCTCTTTGGGATCTTCAATCAATGAAGGTTCATATAGTCTCAAGTTCTCTACATTAATGACTGAATAAATATGCATATAAGCTATAAAATCAAGGCGAAAAGCGTTCTCATGAATTTTCTCAAGTATCTTCGAAGGCCCATACCTTATTGGCTTCAACTTCTTTCCTTTACCTTGCATTCTGTCTTTGCAGATGTACAACCATACTTGATCACCAACTTGGAAGCTATGCTCAATTCGATGCTTGTCATGCCTTGCCTTGTACTTGGCATGGCTTCTTTCCAGCTATTCCTACACTACCTCGTGAATTTCTTGGATCTGTTCAATGAACTTGGTGGCTTTGTCCACATCATTATGTCCATCAATTGTTATGTCTTTACTAAAGAAAAAATCCAAGGGAGATCTTAGTGTAAAACCAAAACAAGTCTCAAAAGGAGATCTCTATGTAGAAGAGTGCTTGGCATGGTTGTAAGAATGTGGCACATAACACAAATGCTCATCCCAAAGCTTGGGATGCTTGCTGCAATAGCCCCTAAGCAACTAGATCATTGTCCTATTGGCCACCTCTATTTGGCTATCTCTTTGTGGATGAAATGTTGTGCTCTCCCTCAATCTGCTGTCCATCAACTCCCATAGACTTGATCAAAACTTCCCAACAAATTGGGAATCTTAATCAGATACAATAGAAGTGGGAAACCCAAAATGAACCCATACATGCTTAAAGAACAACTTTGTTGTTTGTTCAGCTATAATCTACTTGTTACAAGGTATTAAAATACACATTTTTCTAAACCTATCCACAATAACATATAAATAATCATAAACTTTTCTATATTTTAGCAATCCCCCAACAAAGTCCATGGAAACACTTTCCCAAGGATGAGAAGGAACTGGAAGTGGAGTGTACAAGCCTAATTTTGTATTGCTCAGCTTGCTTTTAGCACAAATGGTACACCCTTTAATATATCTAGAAATTGTTTCATGTATTCTTGGCCAATAGCAGAACCTTTGCAACTATGCAACTATTTTACTTACACTAAATTACCTGATATAAGAGAAGTATGTGCTTCCCAAATTATGTTAACTCTTACAATTTGTGGAATGCATAACTTTCCCAAATGATATAAGAGTTGGTCCTTAACATAATAATCCAATTCTTCTACTTGTTTTCCATGACTTAAAGTTTCATATACATCTGTAAAATCTATATCTTGAGCATGTTGTTCAATGTAGCTTTCATGCATTATTGAGTTATGCTTAAGTATAGTAGATGCATTTATGATTGGTCTGGACAACATATCTGCAAATTTATTGTGCATGCCCTTCTTATATCTGATGACTATATGAAACTACTGTAGGAAACCCATCCACCTATAGTGTCTTGATTGCTGCAATTTAGTTTGTGAGTGCAAATATTGAAGTGGATGATGGTCTGTATGGATGATTGTTTCTTTTCCCATTAAGTAATGTTTCCACTTTTTCACACTTTATACTAATGCATAAAATTCTTTATCATATGTGGGATAATTAACTACTGTAGAGTTAAATGTCTCAAAATGATAGCATATGGGTTTACCGTGTTGCATCAACACTACTCCCATGGCATAGTCACTGGAATCTGTTTCAATCTCAAATGGTTGTTGAAGATCTGGTAGTGCTGGTATTCATGTTGTACTAATTTTTTCTTTTAAAATGTTGAAGGCTTTTGCTATTTTCCTCGCCACTGTAACATCTTATTCAATCCTCCCCACTGAAACATCTTATTCAATCCTATTAAAGAATGTAAGGGAGCTGTAATCAAGGAAAAGTTAGCAATAAAATTTCTCCAATATTGTGTTGCTCCTAACTTCTGTAGCAGATTTGGATTTAGGCCAGTTCACAATGACTTCAACCTTAGAGGGATTTATCATCAATTCACCACCCCCTACAATATGACCCAAATAATTTAAAAATGTTTTGCCAAATTCACATTTTGATAACTTAACATAGATATTTTCTCTTTTCAAAACATCTAGAGTCTACTTTACATGCTTGAAATGTTCTTCCCATGTTTTACTGAAAAATGAATGTCATCTAAATATACAATTACAAAATCATCAATAAAAGGTCAGAGTACATCATTCATAACTCTCATGAAAGTGGTAGGAGCATTAGTTAATACAAAAGGCATAACCACTCATACAACCCTTGCTTTGTTTTGAAAACAGTCTTCCATGCATCTTGTTCTACTACTCTGACCTGATGATAGCCACTATGTAAGTCCAACTTGGAAAAGTAAACTGCTTCTTTCAGCTGATCTAATAGATCATCAATGCGAGGTAGAGGATAATGATTCTTGATCGTTATTTTATTTAGTGCTTTGTAATCAATGCACATCCTCCACGAACCATCTTTCTTTCTCACCAACATGATTAGAGATCCACATGGTGATGTGCTTGGCCTTATGAACCATTTATCGAGCATCTCCTATACCTGCTTCTTGATATCTACATTCTCTAAAGCGGATAACTTGTACATTCCGATGTTAGGAAATGGAGCATCTTTCTGCAAATGAATATCATGTACTATTTCCCTTTTGGGTGGTAGAACTTTAGGTTATTGAAATAAGATATAATATTTTGAAACAACTTTAACTAAATCATCTTTCTGTTTAGCATCACAGCCTTCAAATACATTCGTTTTATAAGCGTTCTTTTCCTTTACAACCATCAATAAAAATTGCTTGCATGAATTTACAATTATTTTCGTCTTCCTTGAGTTTATGAGAGTGTAATTATTTTTGAGTTTATGAGCTCTTACAATATATTCTATTTCATCTTTGGTGAGTTGATACTTATTTTCATCTCTATACAAAATTGCTTTTCTATCATACAAGTAAGGACTTCCTAAAACAACACCACATATATCCAAGGGAACTATATCTAACTCAACCTGATCTACAAATTTTGACCCAAATGCAAACCTAAGTTTACATTATCTAGTCACTTGTAGCTTTACTTTATTACATACCCAACCTAATGGATATGGCTTCTTCTGAGGTGTGGTTAGTAATCCCAACTTATTTACAATTGCTTTAGAAATCAAGTTTACTTGTGATCCACTATCAAATTAAGTATCAATCTTTTGATGCTTGGAAATAACTCTACTATGAAAAAGCTCATGTCTTTTCCTCCCATTATCTTCATTATTAATAGATTGTGCATAATTACTTGTAGATGCTTCAGAATTTTTACCTTTTATACCTATGGTTATGATTGTTGTTTCATCACCTGAGTTTGACCCCAAAGCTTTCTGAATAGCCACAACAATCTTCTTCTTCTTGCCATCGAACTTCTTGGGTTTCAGCTTCGGATGCAAAGACTAGTAGTGTTCATCATCGTGTCCATCCTTCTTGTAGTGAGTGCCTGAAGGTTCGTATTTCTGTACAGTGTTTTCCTTCCTCTCTTTCCATCTCAACTTCTTCTTTTCCTTGTTTTTGCTTGCAGTGGGTTTTGATGATCCCCCAATCTCCGAGTTCACATTCTTGCCTCTAGCCTCCAGATGTGTAGCCTAAGCTAATACATCATCTAGGCTAGTGGGTTAAACATGAAAATGATGTGCCTCAAATAGCTATGTATACCACCTATATACTTCAACAAAGTTTCAGGTGAGTCTAGAGAAATGCCTAGAGTTAAAGCTCTTTTTCCAAATTCCTAGGTATAGCTTTGTACACTTTGGCCCTTTAATTGGTGAAGAGTTTTCCAACTCATCATCGCTTTTTGCATATAATCTAGAGGTTAGAAAATTTTTTAATGGCAGAAAAAAATTCATTCGAGGTAGAAAGAATTTTACCATGCTTCTTCAAATCATCTTGCGTCTGGCCTTCCCACCACACTAGGGTGGTTCTTCCAAGGCAAAGGCTAGCCAACTGAATTTTACTCCTTTCTAAATCAATGTTCATCACCATACAATATACATGAATTTGTCTAATCCAGTTATCTAGATTTTCTGCATTTAATTCTCCATCATAAATTGGCAAATCAAACTTTACATCTAATTTAATCAAAGATGTTTTCTTCTTTTTATTTTCAGGGCTAGAAGGAGGTGTTGATGGAGGAGGCTCTTCCCCTTTACCTTTGCCTTCTGAATGGGCAACTAGAAGAGGTTCCTCTACTCCTTTTCCTTGTTCGGTTGTTGAGGTGCTTTCACCTTGATCCTTCTTAAATTCCCGATACATTTCTTCCACCATGGCTCTCATGGTCATGAAATTGTCCATGAGCTAAGATTCCGATTCCAATGGGACTTCTTCGGCCATTCTCCTCTGAGCGTAGACTCTTCCAATCTCTGAATTGGTCTCAACAAGCTCTCCTTCTCCTAGTTTGAGCTTTGACCTAGTTAGCATTCAACAATCCAACACAAGCTTGTCTAACCTTAGCAAACCTAAAGCTCTGATACCACTTGATCTAAAAATGAAGATCTTAGATTACTTTTAAGGTATTACAGGCTCATGTGCACGGATTTTCCTATATTACTTAGTGCAATGGATCGATAATATTCCGAATAACATAGATAAGAAAGAAGTTAAAGAAACATAATAGACAAACACACATAAGCACAACAATTTAATATGGAGTTCACCCAAAATTCCTGGGCTACGTCTCTTGGTCTAGCCTTCAGCGGTGACCTCTCTATTATGTCTTAAAGAGAAGAGTTTTACAAAAGTGAGCTCAATTTGAGTCTCAACACATAGATACAAAACAACAGGAGTTTACTTGAATCTCTCAAGTCTCTCTGAGTAAACAGACTCACTCTCTGTCTCTGTTTTCGTTTTGTCTCAGCACCACTTCCCCTCTGTCTCTGTCGGTTTATGGCTTTAAAGCCAATTGGCACTTTCTATTCATTTCCTCTTCTCAGGCTCTCTGCCTTTGGCCTTTGTCTGCTCGAATCCCCTTCTGAGTGTTAGCAATCATGCATAACGTCTTCAGGGAAAGTGGCCACCTGTTCTGCAATGGAAGGGACCATTGGGCATATTATCGCTCAGAATTTTCTCAAGGTTACAGAAAGAAATTTCTGAGGTAACCACAAACCAATCTTTTAGACTCAGGTTCTAGCCAACCTAAGTCCAAAGAGGGCTCTCTCTTTATAATTTATCTTTGTTTGATGTGATATTAGGCTAGTTATGAAAGTTCAGGGGTGTTTTGTTTTGATTGGGTGGTGGAATTAAGAAGACAGATGGGCAGAGAAAGTATTTAGGCCATTGGGCTATGGATTCAAGTATGAAAGGTTTATCAAGATTTGATTAATCATCACAGTAAGAGTTCACAAGGCAAGCTAGCACAACAAGGACAAATCTGAAGGTTTCAATGGATAGAAATCTTAACCAAGGCGAAGGGAAATGAAGAATTTGTAACAGGGATTAAGATGAAGAAGGGAGGTTTTTCAAATAGAAAGGGAAATTAAGAATCCTGTACTAGGGGCCAATAGAGGGAATGAATTATAGAAGTATGGGAGCAACTAAGAATTCCCAAACTTAAGCAATTTAGTAGAAAACATTAAATAAGTAAACAGTTAAAACAGAGAGCACTTAAGCTAATTATGATGATATTACTCCTTCTTTGCTTTTAAGAATTATGAGAAACACATATGATATTTCAAACATAAAGAAAAACAGTAATCAAACTCAGAGAAGTGATACTTATTTGTTTCCCATAGTGCACATGAATAGAGTGAAATGTCCTCAACTTTATTTAATCTAGTAAACGAGTCCAACGTTGATTACAATAGCTCCTTTAGCTCAAAACAAAAATTCTACAAAAATTATTTTTTAATCCACCCAAAATACTTCAAATGAAGAAGTATTTATACTAATTCTAAACTGAAATATCTTGAAGAAATATCAAGATTGGTTTTACAAATATCTCAAACTGTTTTACATTAATAGAACTTAAATAAAGGACATTCAAACTAATGAATCTATTTGGCACTATTTTTATGGATTTATGGTGACAAAGAAGATAATTTCTATTTTGATAGCAACTCTTAAGTGATGATGAGGCTTCCAAGTCACTAACTGCTTCCTTCCTTTGCGCATTCTGTCCCAGAAATGCTGCAAACTTAGGGTCCAATGATACGCTTGTATATCTCAATCCGAGCTAGATATGTAAAAAGTGAAAGAGGTTATTGTATATAAGAACTATTTTGAGATAAACCTCTCTCATTTTCCCAAAAGTCAGCTCCAGATTCTCACCATATTCTCTGAAAAAAAGATGTCAAAATAGGATTTTGCACAAACTGAAAAATAGGATGTGAAGCCATGCATTTATCTCCCTTTTGGCAATACCTGTGTAAAAAGTGAGATAGGTTTTTGTAGATTGGCCTGTTAGGAATGAAAAATAGCTCCAGTTTTGTAAAATACTTCTTTTATTAGCCACAATAATTTATGCAAAACTATGACTTGAACAAGAAATTTCTAAACAATGTACCATTTCTGCTCTAATTTCATCTTTCAACCTTAAAATTCTTTTAACTTTTTTTCACTTTTACTTTGGATAAACTTCATTGTTCCTGGTGAAAGTTTTTTTTATCTCTATTTAACCCTTACTGCATCCAAGTTTACTTTTACTGTTTTACTTTTACCTTTCCAAATTACAGAACCTTTTACTTGTCGTGTCATTTTGATTAGATTCTTCTCCTGCCATTCTTTGGCATATTTTTTCTTCCAAAGTTTTTCCCATGGGGCTTGTATTTCATTTAGCCATCTCCACCAGATTTTGACACCAAGAACTCTATTAAGAATTCTTGGGTCATGAAGACCTAAGCCATCATGGGACTTAGGTTTGCATACTCTGTCCCATGCCACCAGGGCTCGTTTCTTATTTTCTTCACCTTGCCCCAAAGAAAGTCTCTCTGAATGTTTCTTATATTAGTAATTACACCAGTTGGTGCTGGAATGGCAGATATCATATAGATAGGGATACTTTGGAGGATAGCCTTGGTGAGAATCAGTCTCCCTGCTAGATTTAGTGCTATATTTGTCCATTTGCTAATCTTATCTTTTAGCTTATTAAGAACAGGATCCCAGATATCCTTGCGTAACAGTTTGTCAGTGAGAGGAACTCCTAGGTATTTTGCAGGCAATGACTCCCTTTGAATGCCCAAAATTTTGGAAAGATTTCTTTGTATGGAAATATCAATATTGAAAAATAAAATCTTTGATTTAGTAAGACTTACCTCTATGCCTGCTACTCTAGCAAACTCACTCAAAATATTTTGAATGCTTTGGCTTCCTTGATAGTGGGTATGCCTTGAAGCATAGTATCATCCACAAATTGCTGATGTGTCACTGTTTCCCCTCCTTGAGTGAGTCTCAGAACCTGAATTCTCCCTTCCTCCTTAGTAGCTCTGATTGCTCTCCCTAACCCTTCCATCATTAGAATGAAAAGGTAAGGAGAAAGAGGATCTCCTTGCCCGAGACCTCTAGAAGGCTTGAAGGTTTTGGAAGGAGAGCCATTGAGAAGAATTGAACAGCTGGCAGTGGTAACTAGTGCCATAACCCATTTAATCCAATTGTAATCAAATCCATAGGATTTTAATATTGCTCTTATGTATGACCAACTAAGTTTTTCGTAGGCCATTACAATGTCCAGCTGCATTATCATTTTTTCTTGTTTGTTGGTAATGAGTGAATGAACCATTTCATGTGCTTGAATTATATTATCTAGAATTTGTCTTCCTTCCACATAGCCCATTTTCTCCTCTAACACTAGGGTTGGGAGGAGTGGTTTGAGACGATTGGCAATGACTTTGGATATAATTTTATATATCACATTGCATAATGCTATAGGTCTAAATCTGTTTGGAGAGGTGGCCTTTTCCTATTTGGGGATTAAGGTTATGAAAGATTCATTGAGTGCCTTTAAGGCTGTCTTAAATCTTCGAGAGCCTTCCACTACCTCCAAGATGTCCTGTTTCACTATCCTCCAAAAAGCTTTGAAAAAGTCCACATTAAAGCCATTTGGGCCTGGTGCTTTCCCATTTTGCATATCTTTCACGGCTTCCTCAATTTCTTCCTCTATTACTCGTCTGTTGAGATTGTTGTGTGTGGAGCATGATTGTTCAGATGTCTTTGTTTCAGTCGGATGTATACCCGAGGAAGTTTGTACAGCCCTCCACGTGGAGGGGTACGGGGGGCACTTGTCTCCCCCATGAGGGTCCGAGGGGGCTGATCCCCCTCGGTTGGGGGGTCGGGGGCCAGCGGTCCCCCGTCGGAGGCTCAGAGGCAGGTCCCCCAAAGCTAAAAATAGATGTAAAATTGCCTTGTAAAAGTACAGTAATTTCTAGTCAATCTGGGCCATTCATTAGGCGGATGATCTGACGGTAGAACTTATGTTTAGTTTAGGGTTTTTTGCCCTAGAAGGCAACCCCTCTCTTTGTATGAGGGCATTGTATTGAGTCTGTATAATAGATGTGTATTCTTGGAGCGAGAAATAGAGAGGTGAGACTGTGAGAGAAAAAAGAGGATATTATAGTGGATCTGCTATAGGTTGTGTCTCTTCATTTTGTTGGATAATAGAAAGGAAGGACTGGCTATTCGGGGCGGACGTAGCCCAAACTGGGTGAACCACGTATATCTATGTCTCTCTCATTTTATGTGTTTTCTATGTTTATCTTTCTGCAATATTTTATGTGTTCCATTGCTCTGTAATATATAATTTTATAATAATTGGTATCAGAGCCGAAGGTCTATTTGGCTGATAAACTCGCAGGAAAGAAGGGTTCCTCATTCAAGTGGGCGCAATGGCGGAAGATGGTAAGATTAGGGTCGATAAATTTAATGGCCAAAACTTCTCACTGTGGAAGATGCAGATGGAAGATTATCTGTATTAGAAAGATCTATACCTACCACTGGGCAGAAAAGAAAAGATGCTGACGGGTATGACAGATGAAGAATGGAAACTTCTTGATAGAAAGGCACTCGGAACAATACGGTTGTGCCTCGTAGCATTGGTCTCCTTCAACATTTCGAAGGAAACAACGACAGAGGGTTTGATTAAGGCGTTGAAGAAACTATATGAAAGACCCTCGGCCTCAAACAACGTATTTCTTATGAAACGGTTATTTAATATGGAGATGTCGAAAGGTGGACCTATTGTAGAACATTTAAATGATTTTAATACTGTTACAAGTCAACTATGTTCTATAGGGGTAAAATTTGATGATGAAGTTAGAACTCTATTATTCCTGTGCTCATTACCAGAAAGTTGGAATGGTTTAGTAATGGCCATTAGTACCTTTGTTTCTGGATCTAGTACTCTAAAGTTTGATGATGTTGTCAGTGCTATCCTTAATGAGGAAATGTGATAGAAAAGCTTAGGTGAGACATCAGGTAATGCTTTGAGTGCAGAGTCTAGGGAAAGAAAAATGGAAAGAGGAAAGAGTTCAGGATATCACAGTAAATCAAGGAAAGGCAGATCCAAGTCTAGATCGGGGATAGTGTGCTGGAAATGCAGAAAGAAAGGACACCTAAAGAAAGACTGTAGATCTTGGAAGGGAAAACAAGGAGATGCACAACAAGAAAACAAGCAGGAAGCAAATGTCATAGGTGAGGTGTTACAAGATGCTTTGATTCTTTCTTTCGAAAATATTACTGATTACTAAGTGGTAGATTCAGGGGCCTCATTCCATGCCACACCTAATAAGAAATACTTTCATGACTATATTCAAGGAGATTTTGCACATGTTTGTTTGGGTGATGATAAACCCTGTAAAATTGTTGGAATGGGTAAGGTTCTTGTAAAACAACAGAATGGAAACCAATGGCTACTAAAGGAGGTAAGGCATGTTCCAGATCTAAAGAAATATCTGATTTCAACAGGGCAGTTAGGGAGTGAAGGTTGTCTGACATCTTTCATAGATAAAGCTTGGAAGGTCACCAAAGGAGCCCTGGTAATAGAAAAAGGCGAAAAGGTTGGTACATTGTATTTATGCAATGGTATTTCTAACTCTGTTAATGCTTTAACTTCCAAAGGAGCAGATGTAGCATTATGGTATCATAGGCTCGGACATGAGTGAAAAGGGGATGAAGATTCTTCACTCAAGGAATTTCTTGCCAAGTTTGAAGAATGTTGATTTGGACTTATGTGAGAATTGCATTTATGGAAAACAGAATAGAGGTAGATTTCTCAGAGTTGGGAAAGAAAATAAGAGCGAAAGATTAGAGCTTGTGCATACAGATGTATGGGGAACTGCTCATGTATCATCTCTTGGTGGCTCTCGTTATTATGTTACTTTTATTGATGATGCAACTAAAAAAATTGGATTTATTTTATTAAGAATAAATCTGATGTATTTGAAACTTTCAAGAAATGGAAAGCTTTGGTTGAGATTGAGACAGGAAAGAAATTGAAGTGTCTTAGATTAGACAATGGAGGTGAATATTGCAACAAAGAGTTTGATAGGAACTGTTTAGAGCATGGAATTCACAGAGAGAAGATAGTTCCAAGAACACCACAAGAAAAATGGTGTGTCAGAAAGGATGAATAGAACAATCATGGAGCGTGCAAGGTGCATGAGATTGCATGTAGGATTGCCTTTATAGTTTTGGGTAGATGCTGTAGATACTATTGTTTATCTAATAAATAGAGGGCCTTCAATTTCCTTGGATGGTTGTGTTCCAGAGGAAGTATGGACAGGTAAAAAGGTAAGTTACTCTTTTTTAAAGCCTTTTGGTTGTGAGACCTTTGTCCATATTGATAAAGAAAATAGAACAAAGCTTGAAGCAAAGTCAAAGAAATGTACCTTTATTGGATATGGTGTTAATGATTTTGGTTATCACTTATATGATTATGAAAATCACAAAATCGTTAGGAGCTGAGATGTAATATTGAATGAAAAGGTCTTGTATAAGAATCAGTTGCAGGAAAAGAAATAGGAAAAAGAAAACAAGGAATATGCAGTCCTTGATGAAATCACTGAAAAAGTAAAGGTGCCTAAAAATAATAATAATCAACAACCACAACAATAGCAACCAGCACAACAGTAATAGACACCCCAAACACCTAAAAGTGGTGTTAGAAGATCTACCAGGATAAGTACACCCCCTAAACGATACTCTCCTTCACTATATTATTTATTGTTGACTGATTCTGGTGAACCCGAATGTTACGAAGAAGCAATGCAGGTTGAAAGCAGGAAGAAGTGGGAGGTAGCCATGGAAGAAGAGATGGACTCCTTAATGCATAACCAGACTTCGAAGTTAGTCAGGTTACCTGCAGGAAAAACTACATTGAAGAATAAATGGGTTTACAGGCTGAAGGAAGAAGATGGAGGAAAACAGAGGTACAAAGCTAGACTTGTGGTGAAGGGGTTTGCACAGAAGAAAGGTATTGACTTTGATGAAATATTTTCTCCCGTTGTTAAAATGACTTAAATCAAAACTATTTTAAGTCTAGTAGTAACTGAAGATTTTCATCTTGAGCAATTAGATGTAAAGATAGCCTTTCTCCATGGGGATTTCCAGGAAGAGATATATATGCAGCGGCCACAAGGATATGAGGTGAAAGGGAAGGAGAAACTACTGTGCAGGTTGAAGAAGAGCTTGTATGGCTTAAAACAGGCTCCAAGGCAGTGGTATCTAAAATTTGACAAGTTTATGTCTGAACAAGGTTATACTAGACATCACTCTAATCATTATGTTTATCTAAAAAAGCAAAATGATGGCAGCTATATTGTATTGTTATTGTATGAAGATGACATGCTTGTTGCAGGGTCTAACATGTAGGAAATAAATGTGCTCAAAAGAAAATTGGCAAATTCATTTGCAATGAAGGATTTGGGAGTTGCAAAACAAATCCTTGGTATGAGAATAACTAGAGACAGGAAAAATCGTAAATTAACATTGTCTCAGAATGAGTACATACAAAAGGTGTTGAAAAGATTTAATATGCACAATGCAAAACTAGTTGGTACACCTTTTGCTAGCCATTTCAAACTTAGAAAGGAAATGTACCCAAAGACCCAAGAAGACATGGATTATATGTCTAAAGTTCCATATGCATCAGCAGTTGGAAGCTTAATGTATGCAATGGTCTGCACAAGTCCTGATATTGCACATGTAGTGGGAGTTGTAAGCACGTACATGAACAATCCAGGAAAGGAGCAATGGATGGCAGTGAAATGGATTCTCAAATATTTGAAAGGTACCACAAATAAAGCATTATGCTTTGGTGGTTCAAACATTTCCCTACAGGGATATGTTGATGCAGATATGGTAGGTGACAACGATAATAAGAGGAGCACTACTGGATATGTATTTACTGTTGGTGGAACAACTGTCAGTTGAGTTTCAAAAATCCAAAGTGTTGTTGAAAGATATGTTGATGCAGATATGGCAGGTGATAGCGATAATAGGATAAGCACTACAGGATATGTATTTACTGTTGGTGGAACAACTGCCAGTTGGGTTTCAAAAATCCAAAGTGTTGTTGCACTTTCAACAATAGAAGCAGAGTATGTCGCTGCTATAGAGGCTAGTAAAGAAATGATTGGGTTACAAAGGTTTATGGGTGAATTAGGTAAGAAGCATGATATGGGCATGTTATGTAGTGATAACCAAAGT
>APFE031441372.1:0-31277 GCA_000404065.3 Pinus taeda
ATTTAGCAATTCACATGTCTCGCATGCTTGCTAGACTACTCTTTGTTGATTATCTTGTTATGCTCTGTTGAGGTTGTCAACCCTTACCTTAGGGAACTTTTCCAGCCAGTAGAATGGGTGACTCCACTAGGGAATACCATCAATTATTTCCTATAAGGGTTGTAACTATTTGATCTCGCTTTTGGTTTGTTGTTTCTTGATTTTTATAGCCTTCTTGACTTTTAGGAAATTTGGTCATTAAGCTTGATCTCTTGGATCAAGACTGTATTTTTGTTTTTACCTAGTTTTCCTTTATACACATTTTTTGTTGTATATAGAAGTGCACATATGCATTTTATTATGAAGAAAACCATGTATATGTTATTTTCTTCAGAAATAGTCACATACATATGTGTTTTTGGACTTACACAGTTGCGTACATATTCATTTCTGGACTTACACAGTCGCTTACAAATTGAGAAAACTAAATTTTTTCATTTATGTCTTTTGTTGGGGGAGTGACCATGTTTTCTTGTGTATTTCTAGTTTGAATGAGGCTTGGAATTATCCTTTTATCAATTGTTGTCAATTTCTTCCATCGCTTTAGAGGCAATCCTATGTCAACCTAGGGCTTGTATTTTTTTAAGTTTTTTATACTTAAAGTTGGGTTTCAAGCTTTCTTTGGGAAGTGTCTAGTTGTTCTATGCTTTTGGGACAATTGGTTATTCTTGCAACTTTTATATGACCCAGTTTTATCGGTCGCTTCTTTTACATTCCTAAGGTTGGCTTGTTTTTTTATTTTCATTGGTTGTCTGAGGAATTGTTTGCAATTCTTGGGTAAATGAGAATTTCGGTTCTCTGAAAACTTTTTTATTTCTAGAATTCCTTGTATCTTCCTAACCAAATAACTCAAGGTGCTTTTGTCTCTTATTAACATTAGCCTTTTAATTTTTTGGATTATTAATGACTAATGAAATTTGAGTCTCTTTCTTGTTGTTGGTCTTGAATTTGATACTTTCTTTCACTTTCTAAAATTTGTAGTCTTTAAATCTTTTGAAGAAAAAAAAAACATTTACTTTGGGTTTCTTTTCTTTGGCTTTTTGACTTTTGAGTTTGTGACAAAGGTGTGAATTCTTTCTTTAGGGCTAAGAGCATTTTTTTCTTTAGAAGTATTTCTTTCTTGAGATTTTCTTCTTGTTCTTTGATAAATTGGCTTTTTCTTTTGAGTTCAACTTTGCTTGTTTATGAGAGTTACTTGAATCGTTCATTTACATTTTAGTGTACATTAGGGTAAGTTGCATTGTAGACATGATTTAGTTTTTTGTTAGGTTTTTAATGTGTGAGTTCCTAAAAAGAAAAAGAAAAATAGTTTTGATTTGTTAGCTTTCTCGTAGAACCCATGTATAAATCGCTTTCATTGAAGAAAAATAAGTGTTGCATTTGCATGTAGCCTATTTTTTCTATTGATTTATTTTGCATCATAACATCATCAATTGCAGTTCCACTACCCTTTTCCTAAATAATAACCAATTAAAATAAGTGCTTAATTAAAATGAACTAGACTTTTTATTTTTTCATAGAAACATCAACTAGTCTAGGACATTAGGGCCTTGGAATAGGTGTGTGGAGAGTAAACTCTGCAAGGTGAACTAAAAGTATAGAATTTTACTAAAGTATGGAAATTCAATCTAGTTAAGTTGTCTGGGTAAGCTCTTATAACACAGGAGTTAAGCACAAGGATGTCTAAAGATAAGGAAAGAGAGATAACCCCTCTCCTACTTGTTGGATCATGTGCCCATTGCTTTTCTGCTCAACTTCTGATCACGAACTTGTGAATTTAGTTGCCTTTCCTGGGGACCACACAGGTGACTACAGGGGGGAATGCCCATGGTACATGAGGCAAACATTACATCATTTTCATAGTAATTTTAGAGGGTTCCCTTGTGAAGTTTGGGTACTTGCACTGACAAAGGCTATTGTCTGGAGGTTAGCGTAACTACTTTTGATAGCTTTGATGGTAAGATTGGGCCCTCATCATCCCAAACTACCTTTAGGGGATACTTATCTTCACTTTCTTGTATTTTGTTGTCCATTCCTAATCACTCAGAGTGGAAATACCTGAATGTTGTTTTCTTGGTTATATATTTAAGATGTTTTTAACGAATTCTCTGTGTTGCTATATTTCCATAGGTATTTTGAGAATTTAAGTTCTCTTAATATATAAAAGTGGTTGACCAATCGGTTCATTGGTCTAGAAGACTTCATGGGATTTTATCTTTGATTGTAGAGCCTTCACCTATAAGGTGTAGGAGTGATTTTGCTGGTACTTTTGAACTAGTGTTAGCTAACACAACATAGACACATCCTTCTCTAAGGGCTCTCATTTCACAAGGAGAACCTAGTCTATTCCATAATCCAGATGGTAACGCTTTGGTTCTTTCTAGGTTACCTTTTTAGTTGGATGACGAAGTAGAAATTGAAGGCGTTTTAGAGCCTCCTATAGAACCTCTTCCTTCTCATCTTCCTTAATTTGTTTCATACGTGGGTACTCTAACTCATAGGACAACTAGCCCTATTCACTCTCCTTCTTTCTTCTCAATGGCCAATCTTAGTGGCTTTGTCGATACTACTAGCGTACATACTCCTTCCTCAATTATAGGAGGAGGTACTATTCCTATATCTACTATTGCAACTAGAACGATTGATGTTGGCTTCACCTCCATCCTAATTATGAGTGGGGTCACCCAACCTTCAGCTCCTTTCATGGGAGTTTATCTTTTCGGGATGCCATCTAGTGGGATTCCCTCTGTATCTTCTACTTTACCCTTTGTTGCTTCTACATATATGACTTTGATGGCTACTAGTTCAGTGCCTTTACAATGTTTTCCATCTGGAAGTGGACATGTTCCTCCTCCAAATCCAACGTTGAACTTAGGATCAATGCCTTTCTCTGGTCATGCTCAAAATATTAATCATTTTCAAGGGAACTAGGGCTTAGTTAATCCTTTTGTGAGTGGTTTTGGGTTAGGGAATTTTCCCATTTATTTGGTCCACAGGGGAGTATGCCCTTCCCTGTTGTTGGCACTTCTCAAGATTTTTTTCCTTTAGCTAGTGCATGGAATCCTCATAAGGGGATTTTCCATTCATATAATGATTTGGTAGGAGGAAGCCTTCCTACTACAAGTAGCCCTATGGTAGGGGGTGGATATCCTTCGTATACCATAGGATTACAAGGTTTCCTTATGGTTTAGGTATTTCTATGAGTAACCCATGGTAGCCTGGTGCCACCCCCAATCTAGGATACCCTTTTTCGAATGTGGAAAATTCCACTTAGAATATTCTTGTTCCTCCACTCTTACCACTCCTGAAAATGATTAATTTCTAAGATATTTTGAAACTAATAAATAATCTGATCTATTATAACCCGGCTTGGCCTCTGATCCCTACTAAAATTTCGTCCAATATTCCTAAATTTGAAAGGAAGCCGGGTGAGGAGCCAATCGACCATATAACCAATTTCCATTTATGGTGCTCCTCTAACTCCCTGATTTATGATTCATTTAGGTTGACATTATCCCAATGCACTTTGACTAGAAATGTACATAAATGGTACATCAAGTTAAGGGGGGTATGTTTTCTATGTTTTGTGATTTAGCCACAATGTTTCTAAACCATTTTCTGTTGCCTATCCATTACAACACCGAAACTGAGCTTCTGGCCAATTTTGAGCAGGACAAGGCTACACTTATTTCTGACCACATTCAAGGGTGGTGTAGAAGGAATAGAAGGATCAAGGGCTATATCCCTGACGAAGTTCTTCTGGAATAGTTTTTGAAATCATTGCAACCAGATATTTCTAAGGATGTGTCACTTTTCAGGGTGTTCACTAAATAATAGGTTATCTTCAGAGACCAACAATTAGAGCTCATCTACTCCCAATCAAGAGTTATTTATAATATTTTCCATGATGCTCCAAGGTCGAAAATCAACCTTGCCAAACCAAAAGTGGGTCCCCATGCCAATAGTGTTATATGACCAATCAATAGAAATGCGACTAGATTTTTGGATCAATTACAACAATTGTCCTTACAATATGCTTCTGCAACACAAAATACGCCATCTATGTCTACTCCTTCTCAACCTTTAGCAATTAATGCTATCTAGTCCTCAAATACCAAAGGAAATCAATAATCTGATAGGAAGAAGAATGGATGTGGGAAGAGAAAAGATAAGGGAGGGAAGGGAAATGCTAACAAACCTTGTAATTACACTAGTGGGAAAAAAGGAGTCTAAGAAGAAGGTTAAGTTCCCATGTAAAATATGCAATGGGGATCACCTTACCCATGTTTTCCCCAAGATTCAAGACACTCAATACTTGTTAGCTCAGTAAGGTTCTTCTAGTTCCCAGGCTATGCTTACCAACTCTTTTCCCCAAGGGAAATAATTATTTTCTCATGTGAATGCTATTGCTGGAACCCCTCTAGGGGGAAACTAGGACAAGGAATCTACATCGAACGTATATATGGTTAAGTCTCACTTTCATATTTCAATGAGAGCTCATTATTATGGAGAAGTCAAAGCTTCTAAATCTAAAATGGCTTCTGATATCTCATAACATATACATATTGAGAGGCTCATAGTAGAGCATATACCTCAAATTTTGAAAGGCTCCTCAGAATGTTCGGCCTATAAACCCAATGCGAGGGCTACTCAGAACTACTCTATTGTCAAAGATTTATCTCATAGCCCCTCTACCATGTCAGCATTAGAGGTACTCCAATCATGTATTGTACAGACGAGTGCTTTTCTCACTGTGATCATAGTAGTAGAACCAAAGAATTATATGGTAGTCACATTTGATATGTCAAATGTTAAGACTAGACTCCCTCATCACATGGCTTTCCATATTAAATCTACATATCAGAAGAAGACAATATTTCAATCTGTAGTTGATGAAGGGGCTTCCACATGCATCATGTCTATATCACGTTGGAAGGCTATTGGGTCACTTGAAGTTTTCCCCTCTCCTACTCTCTTAATTGTATTCGATGGCCATTCTCATAGGCCTCATGGAATTCTACCCACCTTCCTATTTGTGTAGGGGGAATGGTCACTAATGTTGAAGTAGAGAGAGTAGATGTTAATCTCGATTATAATCTTTGTTGGGTCACAACTAGATTTACGTAATAGATTCCATTGTCTCATCTTTATTTCTCATCCTATGCTTCCCCCATGAAGGGAGAATTGTTACACTTGATCAGTTAACTTATTCTCCTAACAATCCAAATCCATGTGATGACTCCACTATTCCATTGGTAAAGAATACCAGGCAACCTGTTGAGAATCTAAGAGTTGCAATGCATTCTTCTTTTATGGGAACTTTTGATCTTCCATCTCTTGTTGCTCATGTCAATGCCATTTCATCTTATAGGATCGTTCCTTGACATGGTTATTTTAGAACTCATTATTTTTCTAATCTTTTGCCCTCCCCCCCACTACTTCCACATTAGAAGAGAGGAAAGTAGGTGGAATGGATTATACAATATCTGTAGTGGAAATTGTGTATCAATTTATTGTGAATTCTGCAAACTCTGATCCCATCCCTCTCCCATTAGAGGATGAATATGGGTATGTGGCTCTGGTCTGGATAATTGATTCTACTTTGCTATGGATTGCCTTGACATCGATTTACCATCCAATGAGGCAATCTTAGAAGCAATGATTGGTGTAGAAAGACCATGGGATGACTTGCATCATCAGTCCCTAACTTGCATACAGTTGAATAAAAATTGTCTAGTCCTTCTTTTAGTGGAAATGTTCATAACCCTTTGCCTCCATCACATATTTATACTGAAGGTAACATGTCTAGTATTTTAGAAACCATTCTAGTGAACATTTCCTGGAATCCCAATGTTATTGATAATATCTTCCTTGAGCTCATTGTTCCCCTGAAGGAATCAAAATCTATATCGATCTCTTTAAAGAGTTTCAAGATGTATTCACTTGGTCTTATGAAGAAATGGATGGAATTGATCCTTTGATAATTCAACATGAGATCAAGACATATGAAAATGCAAAGCCTGTATGAAAAAAGCTTCGACCGGTTAATCCTAGGAAAGTTGTAGCTATTAAGGCTGAGGTAGAGAAGTTGCTTAGGGCAAGTTTCATCTACCCTATTCCTTTGACTGAATGGGTTTAAAATCTAGTACCTGTTGATAAAAAGCAAGGAACAATCCACGTGTGCATAAATTTTGTGGATTTGAATAAATCTTGTCCTAAAGTTAATTTCCCCACTTTGTTTATCAATTAGAGCATCAATGAGTGTGATGGAAATGAAATATTTTCCTTCATGGATGAATTATGTGGATATAATCAAATAAAAATTCATCCTAAGGAACAACATAAGAGAACATTTATTTTCCCCCCGGGTATGTTTGCATACAGTAAAATTCCATTTGGCCTCAAAAATGTTGGGGCTAGCTTTCAGTAGGCCATGTCTTATGCTTTCCATGACATCAAGCATATAATTGAATCATACTTGGATGATTTAGATGCTCACTCTTGCAAGAGAAAGGAGCATCCATAACACCTTCACTTAGTCTTTGAAATATATCGTTACTACAAAATCTGGTTGAATCCAAATAAGTGTGCTTTCAGGATTATGTTTGGTCGGTTATTGGGATTCATCATGTCTAATGAAGGGATTCGTGTATACCCCTTCAAGGTTGAGGTAATAATTCAGTTGCCTTCCCTGTCGATTATCCATCAACTTTAGAGTCTCCAAGGAAAAGCCAATTTTTTAAGGAGATTTAGCGTAAATTATGTCGAGATCACAAAAGGGTTTATGTGTTTAGTCAACAAAAGAGCCCCATTCATTTGGGATGACTTCACTAAATTTAACTTCGATGATTTTAAAAGGCACTAAACTCTGCTCCTCTTCTGATTTGACATAACTATACCAGAGATTGCCTCTTCTATCTTGCAGTTGCAAAATCAACCATTGGTATTATTCTGGTTTAGGAATATAAAACGCTAAAGAAGCATGTGATTTATTATCTAAGCCATGGCTTATTTGGTCTTTAACTTAGGTATTATCATGTATAGAAATTGGCTTTGGTAGTTGTTCATGCTGTCCTGGGACTCTGTCATTACATTCTGCTAAGAAAAACCTTTGTATTACCCGATGTTAACCCATTTCAATTTGTTCTCAGTAGGAGAGTGATTGGGGGAAAATATAATAAATGGATTGTCATTTTGCCAAGAGTTTGATCTCGAGTTTATGTCAGCTAAGTCAAAGAAATATTTGGTCTTTATGGAATTTATCTCGGAATTGCCTTGTGAAGGAGATGTTGTTTATGAAGAATCATTTCCTGATGATCATATTTTTCTCATCTCTTCATAAGATCCTTGGTATGGATATATCAATATATATCTCTAGACTTCGAAGTTCCCTCAGTCTTTTTCTAAGGATGAACGTCAAATTCTGTGTCGTCTAGCTAAAAATGATCTTATCTTTGGTCACACTCTATATTTTTGAGGGGTTGAGTCAATCCTTAGATGTTGTTTAACCTTAGAAGAAGCCAAGTCAGTTTTGAATGGCTGCCATAATGGATCTTGTGGAGGTCATCTATCTGGGCTTGCTAGAACCAAAAAATATTGTGTGCAAGCTATTTTTGGCCATAGATTTTCACAGATTGTATTGAAGTGGTCAAGAAATGCCATCCTTGTCAAGTTTATATGTGGAAAATGCGTGTGCATCCAACTATGATTTTTCTTGTTGTCATTGTCGGTCCATTTACCAAGTGGGGTATTAATTTTATTACTTGTAACCCAACTTTAGCTAAGGGCCACAAGTATATCATCGTAGTAGTAGACTACTTCACCAAGTGGATTGAAGATATGTCTACTTTCAATAACGAAAGTGAGTCAAAAACGCATTTCTTATTCAATAAAATCATTCCATGCTTCGGTATTCCTAAATAATTTATCACTGATCATGGTAGCCACTTCAAGAAGAAGATGATGTCTGAGTTGGATTTGAAGTTGGGATTTCGGCAAGAGCATTTGTCTCCTTATTATGCTCAAGAAAATAGGAAAGTAGAAGCCATAAATAAATCGCTCAAGACCATCCTATAAAGGACAATCAATCAGGATAAGTCCAACTAGAAAACCATGTTATATCCTACACTTTGGGCATACCAAATGTTTGTTAAGGCTACTATAGTTTTACTCCTTATCAGCTGGTTTATGGGTTGGAATCAAATTTTCCTGTAGAATGTGAAACTCCACCTCTCAAATTAGAAGTCTTGCTTCTTCTAGACACTTCAAGTCTTGAAGAATGCCTCATTCATTTGGAACATCTTAATGAGCAGCGTCGAGATGCAATCATAATGAACAAAGCTGATAAGAAAATAGTAAAATCTCAGTATGACAAGACTATACGACCTATTCTTTTTTCTGAAGGTGACCTTGTTTTTGTCTCTGACCAAGACAAAGGCACCTTAGGGGTAGGAAATTTTAAACCTATGTGCTATGGTCCTTATATTGTTAAAAAGGTCTTGAAGAAGGGTGCATATGAATTAGTTGACTTTGAGGGAAATGTGTTGTTGAAGCCCAGAAATGGGCTCTATCTCAAGAAGTATTATGCCTAGGCTCTTGCCTAGCATTTTCTTTGTTTTGTAAATATTGTACATAGTCTTTTATTTCTATCTATGGGTCTCATGGTGATGATGATATTTTTTATCTTCATTGGTAGGTTATGATGGGCGATTTGGTGTATTAAGGTTTCGTTGATGGTGCTAGTAGACATACATGTAATTTAGCTTCCGCCGCTTGGGTAATATTATCCATTTGGTTAGTTTTTAGTCTCAAAAGGCATATGTATTGGTCTTGCTTCTAATATTATGGCTGAATACAATGTCATTATTAATTTACTATCTGAAGCAATATCTCATGGTATTGAATCATTAGTGGCTTATTTGGATTCACAACTGGTTGTGTCTCAATTAAATAACATTTATCATGTGATGGATCCTTTATTACATCGCCAATTTCTGAGAGTGAGATTATTGCAAAGATCATTTACTTGTATTACTTTCATTCACATTCCATGATTAGATAATGCATTGGCTGATTTTATAGCTAACCAAGCATTGGATTGTCATATTAATCATTCATTACCATAAATCAAAAGATATCATAAAATCATTTGTATATATGGTCGAATCATAATGAAATATTTGTATATAGATAGATAGAGTATGTCAAAATATTACAAAATGTGGACAAATTTCCTACAAAATTAGGACTTAAGCCTGATCATGTCCATATATAAAAAAATATTAGTCATCTAAAATCTAAGGCTGCGGGCCTTGCTTTCGATGAGCATCTCGGAAGAAGACGATGGAATTTCCCACTCTTTGAAAGAGTCACACCCACTCTCATGGTACTCCAACCACTTGTCTCTGTATAGACTCACGAAGATCCTCTACTGCTGCCATGGGAACCTAGTGAGTCGGACTCTCCAAGCTTCTCTAAATAGTGTGAATAACTCTCTTACACTTATTTTTTTCTCTCTGTTACATTGTCACAACGTCTATGCTTCGGTAGACCAGTTGGGAATCATGATTTCTATTAGACAAAAGCCCGCAAGCATTAGTCAACGATCGCATCACCAGAGATAAGGATCCACGAGAAGAATTTAGTCCATGTTACTAAACACACAAGGAGCATTGGTTTATCCAATGTCCAACAAAATCCCCCCCAATTCAAGCGAGACGTGTATCAAACTCATGGCCTTCGCTCCGATACCAGTTGTTGGGAATCACGATTTCCATTAGACCAAAACATGCAGGTGTTAGTTAATGATCACATCACCAGAGATAAGGATCCATGAGAGGCAGTTAGTCCATGTCGCGAAACACACGAGGAGCATTGGTTTATCCAATGTCCAACAAGATCCTCAGGTCTCACTGGTCCAACATTTGTATCATGATCATTTATTCTTATAAGATTTTTGTTTCATGAAAAAAGATTTTGAATTTATTGATATTACATTTTAAAAATCCAAAAAAATTGAATAAGTTAAAATCAAAATTTTACCAATGTCACCCCATGCAAGTCCTACTGGAAGTGATAGCTCTGAGTCCTCTCGGAAGTCCACACTTGGATAAGGGTAGTCCTCTATCGCCATGAATTGTTTCTCTCACTAGTGGAAGAAATTCTCATCAAAGGCCGCCTGAATGACTTCGCCTCCGCCAAGTCACTTCATTAGATCTACCCATCTAGCCATCTTGGGATGTCTAGGACTACCGGTGGTGGTCACTACTCTGGGTCGTAGCATCAGAATTTGCTCAAAGAAGAATGTGGAAAGGATGTTACCATAAACAAAGTTCTTCATTTTACCCTATCTAACTAAATTCAATTGTTTCTTCAAGTTAATCAAGAGCGTTGTGCACCAATCATAGAAAATTGGTCTTAGGCATTCTACTACCAAGAACATAGCAGGTCGTGAAACCTAATATAGTGAGGCTAAACCTGCTAACCTAGCAATAGTAAAGAGGATGATTTTGATTGGCAAGTGCGTGATTTCTTTGGTTGGAACCTATGATCCAACCTTGCCAATATCTGGTGCACATTATATGGAAATGTAAACTTCAATGTTAATGCCTCCACAAGCCCTTCCTTTCACATCAACTACTTCACCCCTTTGGGAAAGCCCTATTATGAAGTAAATGTCCTCTACTTCGATCTGTAAAGGCATATGACCTATGATGAACATTCCCTACTCTACATCCCAATAATAAACTAACATCTATAGCAATAAAATTTTTGTCTTCATGGTGGGCATCATGAAGGACTTAAGCAACCTGCAACTTTTAAATGCATCCAACAATTCTTGATCCTCTAAAATGGCATTATCAACATTTATATGCTCTCTCTCTCCAAATGATTGACATCCTACAAAATTGAAATATTTTATCTTTTAGAAATTATGATTTTCATTTTTCTCTGTGTGTATGCGACTTTTCTAAAGAACAATCGCATACATACGCAACTTTTCCTTTGAAAAATCATGTATAAGGCTTTCTATATGTGGTTTTGAAGATGTCGACCCATGTACACACCAAGGATCATTTAAAAAATAAAATATATTCCTAAAATCAACTTGAAATATTCAAATTTTGAATCAATTGAATGAGTTTGAGGATTTGAATTACGTGGAGATTGTTTGAGATGAATTCATTGGTGGATTTTATCGATGCAGTTTGCCAAAATTTACTCCAAGAGCCCTCTTCTCAACACTTGGATGGTAAAAACGAGTTTGTGTGAGTTTAAAAAGTTCTTTTATAGCCAAATTTTGAAAACCCACTTTTCTAAAGTTCAATATTTTTATTTTTATAATTTTATGAACTTTTGACTTTTTGCTTGTAGTGTTGGTAAAGGTTGTTTTTCAGGGTAATAAAGACTTAGTGATGTTTTTTCACCACTTTCACTCCACAACCACTAACATATTGTGGTAGGTATTATTTTATAAAATGGCATATAGGTTAAGACATATCACTCTTTGGTTTCATTATGCATCTTGACCTCATACTGCGATATTTAGCCATAGGGTCAACCACATTATGTTGTTATTTTTAACCACTTTCACTCATTGTCTTATAAAGATGAAACATAGTGGTAGATCCTTTCCTTCCATGGGATTCCTAGTTAGATCCTTACTGAAATATGTCACCCATGCTGCAAGTATTGTGTAGGCTCGAGAATCCTCTTTAGTCCCACCATGACTTTGTGTTGAAGCCTCATTCTTCTTCTTCTTCACTATTTGCTGGCCTTATACCCTAGAGGCTCCCATGTGTTAAGTTGTACTGTTGCATTTCATTTTGACTACCCTTACCCCTTTTGGCCTTAATACGACTTCATTTGGTCTAGTGTATAATCCATTTTTGACCATGAGGTTTTGCAAGTTCAAACCATGCATTCATTAGCCTTTGCAACTTGACACCTATTTTTATGTGTAGAGAACATCCCATCAGTGTCAATGACCCACATCTGCCACCTTGCATTGAGCATAAGATTATTCTATTCCTAGGAACTAGTGCACTATCCCTTGACACTAATTCTCTCCATAGTACTATAGGCATTCTTTTATTCTTTTTTCAGTATTTAAATATGAAAAAGTCAAAAAAATCAAATATTCCAAAAAGAGCGAGAACGAGACAGTTTCTTCATCATTTGATGGAATCTAGAGTCAGTTGTGTCACCCTTGAAATTAAAACTTAAAATGAGTCTTACCTCCATTGGGATGGTACTTAGTTTGACTTTAGGGAATCCATAACCTTGTTCGTGAGTTAGTCCTCCTTCGTTTGGTTATCTCTTCCAATTATATGGAGAGTTTGTAAATGCCTCCTACATTTCAAGCTTATACAAAGTTATCTTATGCTACCATAAAATCACCTTGAGTTTCACTTTTGTTCAAGGGAAGTAAACCTATTGTTAGCCATTTGCAGTGTCTCTTGACTCATTTATGTTCGCCATACCTAGTTTGTCAAGTTATCTTCAATATCACATTATCTATTTGGTCCTTCACTCATGCTAGTTAAGGAGGTCCCCATTGCCTTCTTATTAGCGGGTTTTATTTTATCGACTTTGACAAATTTCTCTCAGAGTAGGCCTAGAGTCACACCCTGGACCTATTTACATCATTGATAGGTGACTTTATGCTCAACATCAATCAGTATCATGGGTCTTGACTGAGTGTTTTCCCTTGTGTTTGATGTTAGCTTAAATTATCATACATTGGGATTCATGTAGTACCTTGGTTTCCATTTGACCCTATTGGTGGATTCCTCACCTCTGTGTCAACTTTCATTATTGGTTGGTTCAGAGGATTTCTATTGTATGCTAGCCACATCTTGTGTACACCAAAAATGTACTTCAGAATAGATACTTCATCTCTTTTCATTCGAGTTCTTTCAAATTATTGGCCTACAGGTTACACTCATGTTGGTTGATGTGGGATGCCTTAATGCCTTCCTTCCAATGAATATTTCCCATCGATTCTGACTCATTACTCTGGGAATAAGGTCTAGAGTCCTTTTTTTTAGTACCTTAGGGTTTGCAGTCATTAGTGGTAGACTCCTTTGCTATCGACAATGAGAATACATCAATGTCTCCTGATCGATAGATTCTTTCAAGTGTTCGAGTTCAACACATTTATTTGCACTTGTTATATTGTACTAGGGTACCTTGACACTCATTACCACTATTGGTGAATTATCTCACATTTGTTAACAGTATACATCAATGAATGGTAATCAAATGATTTCTCACATGGTCGACTTAAACTCATTTATTCCCATAGTGTAGAAATGTACCATCTGTGATCGTTGAAGACCTCGGGTTGTGTCATCATCTTGGTTCACTTGACAGCTCCTTCAATTTTCTGCTAGTGACACCTTCCACCCGTATATGTTGTAGTCCACAACAAAATCCTATATGTTGGCACCCAATTTTATGCAGTACCACTATTCCACCTTTATCACTTTATACCTTTATGAGGATCAGCTATGCAATATCATTGATCAAACAGTCTTCTTGCATCATTGATCAAATATTCTTCTATATGTGATATTGAGACATAACTCCATTGTGTTCTTTTGCAACTATGATTTGATGATCCATTATGTATTCTACAACTCCTTTTGTTCACTTATGTATACATTATGAATATTGTTTATATTTTCTCAACGAACATGATTTATTACTTTTCATCATGGGTATGCCCACCTTAAACATGATTTTTCTTTCTAACTCCTTCCATGGGTATTTGATGAGCTCAAATATGTTGATCTCCTCCTGGATTTTCGAATGTCTCATTTCTCTATACGTAATATATTCCAACCATCATGTACCCCTTCTGACCTCATATATTAGGGGGCATTTGTTATAGAATTATTTAGCACTCCTGTACACTTGATGCTCTTGTATGGCCTTGGGAAACCTTTTCCCATACAAACTTGATATTATATTAAAAACAATATTTCAAATTCCATACGCGAATCTGCCCATTCAAAAGCGCATACATACGTGGGCTCTATAACTACATATAGATGTATACCTTTTTAAATATGAAGAAAATAAAATAATATGTGGTTTTTTGGGTGAGGTTTATGGGTTTTATCAAGAGCCCACCTAGAGGAGCATGTAGTACAATTGAATTAACTAATTTCAGGTGGTATATATACAAACCTTGGGTTGGCCTAAAATACATAAGAGAAGGGATATTGACATTATAACCATTTTAATCCTAAATCAAATCTAATTTTCCCATGCCTTCAATACTCCTAGTCTCTATGGAAACCTTGGTTTCCTTTGCAAAGATGTTCATCATCTTTAGAGCATCCCCTTGAATTTGTTAGAGAGGTTGTCTTCATGGCTCGAGCTAGACAGATCCGAAGGAAGGTTTTGTTGGTGATTTGGATTAGATCAGGTTGTACCTTTCCTATACCTATTACTGATTATCAATAAATAAGTTCATGTCTTGTTCCTGATATGTTATTGTCTCATGAATAGCAATTTTTTTTTTTATGTATGATGATCTAACATATCTTTTATGTATGCACATTGAATTATCTATCATATATATGCTTCTCTGAATTGATTTCCATGCATGCTTGATTTTGGAGGAAGCAGAGGGTTTGGACCCTATGGAAACATCATCAAACGTAGGACCTTTGAGTATGTTTCCAAGCTCACATTTAGTAATTCACATGTTTGGCATGCTTGCTAGACTGCTCTTTGTTTATTATCTTGTTCAACTCTGTTGATGTTGTCAACCCTTACCTTAGGGAAGCTTTCCTTCCAGCAGCTGGAAAATATTTATAGACTCACGGGATTGTCCGCTTATGGAGTCGTTGTTAGCTCAACTTTTCAGAAAACTACTAAATGCAAAAAGAAGATAGATCCAATTAATTTGTATAAAATGTATGGAAGCATGAGAAAAGGATGTGGATTTGTTCTTGATATGATCAATAATATGTTGGTTCAAGTTGTTGCCACCATTATCGCTACTAAATTCATGTGCCATTTACCATAGGAGAATGTTTGTTGGACACCATATGAGTTGAAAAGGCTTGCATCCAAGAGGAAAAGATGAATTGGTCAAGTTATCTCTTTAATGAATTGTTTAATGCTATTGATGATGTTTATACCCGACCCACATATTTTATTTTTGGATATCTTCTTCTTCCACTTGCTATGTACAAATGGTGCACTCCAAAAGGTGGAGACCTCTCCACAGTTACAGACGGTGAACCTCTTACATATTCTTATGCACCTTGGCGTAGTACTGAAGACACTTTCAACAAATAATTTAATGATCTTGCATTTGGACACTAGTTCAACAAAATGGATGTTGTGACCAGAACCATCTCACGAGTGTCGCTCCCTCTACTCGACCAAAATTCTCATCACGCCTAGTTTGGTATAAATCACAGTTCCTATTATCTCTAGCCGCTACATGTTTGTCCCACAATTTTCGATATGTGGAAGTTGTTGTTCTACATTAGCAAGAGAGATTTCCATAATGAATTCATAACTTGGCTAGGATTCATGTCATGGTGGAAAGACATAATTTACATGTATAATTTTGATGCCATGAGACCTATTAGAGATGCCCCTTCATGCTCGCATAAGAACTCTAGAGATAGACCAAAAGATATCCAACCGCTACTGAAGAAATATAAGGAGTGTATGAGCTCAGTATATGCTACTTAGACTGAGGTAGGATCTTTACTTGAGAAAGATACTCAGGTACATTGTCTCTCTTGTGTCCACTGCATGACCCACTATCACAAACACCATTCCACCCATACTACCTTTTCCTCCACCATCATCAACCTTGATTTTGAAAAACCATCCATTGATCCTATTGTTCCCATAGATGATGAACAACCCCCATCCCCACATACATCTTCTGACGAGTCATCTCATTCATCAAAAGAAACCTTATATGACCACCTAGATAAACCCACTATCGCTAATGAGCCGAAAGACATGGAGAATGGTTCCACTTTTACTGTTTTTTCTATTTTTCATGCCACTATTGTTCCTCCACCATCCATTGCTCTTCCTTCCATGACTACCTCATACCATCCCTCTTCTTCCACCAATTCGATCATCTCTACTGAGAAATTTATTGATTTAATGAAATATCAAGAGTTTTTTCATAAGGTAATCTCACTTTCCACCCAACAGCATGACCTCATTACTTTTATTTCAGCCGCTATTCTTCACATAATTGCACAAAATCACAAGGGTACTCTACAACGAGAATCCTCACCACAGGGTATGTCTAGAACGCTCGATTTCTAGTGACCAACCATTGCAAATACAACTTCCAATGATAGATTCAATTTCAGTGGACAACCTCAGTACATGGTCTTCATCACAGTTATTCCAGTTCATTCATTCTTTTGTCTCTCAGTTAGAGAACAGTCTGGCTTAGACCGAGACTCGATGCACATATCTCCAAGTTTCATGTGATGAAAAACAACATCAGATCAACGCTTCCACCACAATACAAACACAATTGCACCTTGATAAAGATGGATTAGAGGCTTAGGTAAGTGATGTTCATTCCAAACTGTAGTCCTTTTGGCTTGCACTTGCCCCTTTCGTCGAAGAACAACCTGAAGATCTCGCCTCTTGTTCCACTTCTGAATGTTGTACTTTTGTTGAAGTGACATGTAAGAAAATTGTTGCCAAGAATATTGTGCTCCAAGACACTATCACCAGCATGCATAAATTCTCATCAAATCCATTGTAACAGCCCCGGTGAAAATTCCATGTAAGAAAGTTATTCCAAGCTGAATGTTGGGCAAGACATCCTAGGGGGTGTTCATTTGGTTGTTTATGCCGAAGGAAATTGGCAAAGGTAATGGTTAAGGGTTTGGAAAGGAAAAATGACATTTTTGGCACATCTATTTATGAAAATAATGGAAAAGAGGAGAAAAAAGAGGTGACAGGTCATAGGTTGCATGTGAGGAGGAAAATGAAGGAAAATAATGGAAAATGAAGGAAATAAAGGCCTCATTCATAAAAACCTTCCGAGGATCAATTGGTAACCTTTTTTCAGTTCAGTGTTGGAGCTCTCTCTCTCATTATACTCTCTCTCATACTCTTGGATACTTAAAAAAAAATTGGAGCACTCTTGGAGGGTGTAGCATACTTGGATTCTTGGAGCAAGAAGGAAAAGGAAAGAGCAGAAAAGCACAAGAAGGCATCGACATCAACAACTACATCATATTTTCTTGCAGGTACTGAGTTGCATGTATGGTTTCTTCACTATTTTTGGCATGCATGGTGTATGCATGTGGTTTGTTGGGTGTGATCTGTAATTGGCATGGAGGATGGTCGGGATTGACAATGGTATTTCCTAGCCTTGCCATTTCCTAGATAACCATGGTGATTGTGGTTTTATTTCCTTGTTTTGTTTTTTATTGGTTCTCATGATTCCTTAGCTTGGGTTGAGTTGCTAATCTTGTAGCCTTGGTTGGATAAACTCTCTGGAACCCTAGAATAGCTTGGGTTGAGTTACTAGTCCCATAGCCTGGGTTGGACAAACCCTCTGGAGCCCTTGGTGGGTTGAGATAGTAGTCTCGTAGCATTGGTTGGACAGACGCTCTGGAGCCTGGTAAAAGTTGTGGTTTGAGTTACTAGTCCTGTAGCTGAGTTGGAAAAATGCTCTGGAGCCCTGAATGACTGAGATAGAGACCAATTTGATGATGGTTTTGTGATGTCCACCTGTGAGGTGGAACCATTGTTTGATGGGTTGAGGTGGATGGCCTCTGGAAGCCCTGGATGAGTTTTGATTGATGTGTTCTATGAGATCCCACATTCATGCTTGGAATATGGCACGTGGGTGAATGGCTAAAGAGATATTTGGCTCAGCCATTCTATGGTCAGATGGAACATGGTAGTCCCCTCTCCTGTTAGTTCATTGCATTCATTAATGATAAATCCATTCCCTTGATTTTCATGTGTAAAGGTACTAATGTATTTATCGATTTGATGGCCGATATGTTTATGTATTTTTGTTCCTATTCTGTTGGTTATATTCACATTTTATGAAAATAACTATGTATGGCTCTTAGTATATATTTACTTGTATGTAAATGGATAATGTGTCTATGACCTAATAGATGATCATGCAACAAATTTCATGAGGAAGAAATGGTTCATAGCGATTCTTAGATAGGTATGAGATCCCTACATTTAACTCTATTATTTACACCTGTAGATTACTCGTCGATGATATGTTTAACGAAATGCTTGTAATGGCTAGTAGGGATCCAATCAAGGTCTTAAACAAGTATTTTCTTTATTTCTTTCATTTCCATGTTACTTTACTGATTTAAAGAGATGGATCAGTTCTGGGAACTATCATGGGCTCTGAGCTTGAAAAAGTGGCTTAAATCCCGGGGCCCCTTGCACAACACTGACAATTTTCATCCACAGTCATTGGTAGGCAGGCCCATGCAAGGGACTTATGGTTTTTGGTCGCTCCCTTTCCCATAGCATGAGAGAAACTATGACCCAAGAGACCTAAAACAATAGTGGGACCCAAGGACAGGCCATTTGAGTGGCTGACTTTTCCTCTAAGGGTTCTGTTGATATGTTGGATGTATGTATGGTGTGTTTTCGTCGGTTCCACTTCCTTAAGGTGACTTACGAGTTCGAATAATATAATAGTTGCCTCTCATCGCATGTTTACCCCATCTGGATAGTTTCTTGGGTAGATGGTGTTACAGAGTGGTATTAGAGCATGGTTCACCCCTTGTACTGGATGGGCTATGTGTTGGTTGTGAACGCATGTCAATTGCATGTGTGTCTGTTACACGTATATACTTATTACAATTTCTTGAAGTCAGATTAAGTTTGTAGTATGGTTATAATGGAGAAGTTATTATTGATTTCATGAAATGTATTTGAAATGAGTATGTGACTGAATTTGTATGGATTATATGTCGCTTACATGTTGACTTCATGGCACCTACTTAAACCCTTGTATATTCGGTTACATTTTTGAATATTTTGATTACATACATCAATCTTGTAGGTTGATTACAAGAACTGATCGATTATGTTCAACTACATGCAATTATGTGTATTTGTAGTTGGTTTTCCATTTCTTATGGATATTGCTAGTTGCATGTGGAAATATGTAAAATGGAAAAATGGTTGTTGTCATGAATGAGGTCATAGCATGCATTATTGATATGGCCTTGTATTTATGACTGGATCCTAGTTAGAATGATGTTTATGTGTTAATACATTTATTAGGTGTATGTCTATATGCTATTATGATTATGTTATACATGTATCAAAATGATTTTGTAATCTTGCAGACAAGGTATCCTCCCCAATTTATGCTAAGGTATGTGAATTATTGTGATTGGTTTATCTAACATACTATGCCTTGCAGGAAGAAATATCAAATGGTTAGCAAGATGGTGGACTATAGAGACTCTCCCTACGAATCTGAAGAGCAATATGGTGTTGGGAACCCCTCTGACTTGGCAGTTACATTGAGAAGTTTAAAGGAGGAGAAAATGAGTTGTAAGGCAGGTAATGACATAATCATATTGTCACAGGAAAATTTAGCAGAGGTGAATGTTGTAATACTTCAAATATTGTCGGATTTGCAGTGACAAGGACCACTATGGATCAGTCATGAGCAGGAAGCTAAAACTAATGGAGCATACATTGGTAAATCCCACAGTTGTCATCGATCAAATAGATATGATACAATTAGAGATTGCATTTTGTTGGACACTCTGGAGAAGAGAATGGATAGACACAAATGTGATTCTAGTTTTGATTCAGATAGGCACTATGATAATCATCAGTATCATCCTTACAGGAGGAATGACAGGGGGTACTTTCTAGATGAATTTAAGAAAGAGAAGCCACCTAGTTTTCATGGAGAGATAATTAGATCACATGATGTATAGGCATCGTTTATTGGTATGAAGAAGTTCTTCAGGTTGCATGAATACTCAGAGAACATGAAAGCTAGAGTGGCTACTTTCAGTCTTAAAGGTAAAGCAAACATCTAGTGGGAAGACATGAAGAATGTCAGGGACCTAAATGAGGAAGATCTAACTTATAGTGAATTTGAGTGGCTATTCAAGAAAAAGTATTTTTTAGAGAGATGCTTCGATGACAAGGAAAAATTATTATATGAACTAAAGATGGGATCCATGATAGATGATGAGTACATGAATAAGTTCTTGGAACTGTTGAGGTATGTGCCTACCTCAAGGAGGAGAAGGCTAAGATTCAAAGATTTTTTAGTGGGTTACCAGTTGCATTCAAATATAGGATTGAGTTCGATGAGCCTATATAGTTGGAGGAGGCTATCTGAAAACTGAATCATTGCTATGAACAATCGAAGTGCCGAACTAAAACGAAGCTACACTAGAGAGGTAAAAGAAGGAATAAAGGAAAATGGGACAAGAAGTGAGTAAGACCATAGGATTCGGGTAACAAGGAGAATGTTGCACCACTTAAGAGGTTCAATGCATCATATAGAGGACAGGAACATAGATCTAAGGAGCAGAATAAAGAGCCTGTGCAATGTTGGACTTGTGGAGGAGATCATTACAGGAAGGATTGTCCAAAATACAAGAGTGGCAAGCCTAAGATAAATAGTGTGTAGGAGGCACAGACTGTTGGAGACGTTGGTCATAGTATTCCATGTATCTATGCAGCCTTGGATAACACAAAAGCAGAGCATCAGACATCTATCATCGAGATGGACGTAAGCTTTGTAATCAAGTTATTTCTATTTTGATTGACATTGGATATAATTATAGCTATGTTAATGCTGACTTAGTGGATAAGTGTGGTTTTAATAAGGAATTTCATGCAAAATATTGGTTAGTGCAATTGGCAACATGTACAAAGAAAAACGAGTTCATCATTGGGTAAGATATTTTGCATTTGATTTGAATGGTATGCCTACAACAACACATTTAAATGTTTTACCGTTGACTTCATATAGTATGTTATTGGGCATGAATTCATTGTATCTACATAGAACCAAGGTTGACTTCTATGGAAAAGTTATTGAATGTGTTGATGACAATGGAGAACCAAGAGTCTTACAAGGTAAGAAGAAATCCACATCAATTAGGATGGTGATATCTATGCAAGCAAAGCGTATCCGCGGGAAAGGGTGCAAGCTATTCGCAGTGCACATTTCTAGTGATAAGGAAAAGGAGGTTGAGAATGAGGATGTGTTGAACAAGTACCCAGTTTTACAACAGTTCAGGGATGTATTTCATGAGGACACTACAGGGTTGCCACCTCATAGGGAGGTATACTTTTTTATTGAGCTAGTTCCAGGGGAAGTTCTAGCATCAAAGGCACCTTACAAGATGAGCACACCTAAGTTGGTTGAGTTAAAATTGCAGCTAAAGGAAATGTTGGACAAAGGGTACATTAGGCCAAGTGTATCACCTTGGGACGCACTAGTCTTGTTTGTAAGGAAGAAATATGGTACCCTTTGAATTGATTACAGTATTAGGATGTTATATTATTTCAACAACTATTCCACATGCGGGGAGAGGTAGCCTCCCCTGTACGTTGTGACAGGCACTGCCAGGGGGTATGCAGGGGGGCATTATCCCCCCTACATAGGGTATGGGGCAGCACCCTTGGAAATTTTTTTTGGATCTTATATTAGGTGGGCGGACCTACCTATGGTTTTTTGCATGGATTTCGCGCATGGTTTTAGGCATGATGGTTTTCTTTCCATGGTATTTTGTAGATCCAATCAAGGGAACTACAGTTATGTTCTAACCCAGGGTTAATGGATTGGGCTTTATGGATTTTTCAACAAGTATATATGTATTGTAACATTGAAAGGAACATAATGCAAAATCAATCTGGTAGTCCCGGTTTCGGGATCCAGGGGAAAATCTCCGTGTATATCTATTTTATGTTTTATGCTCTCGCCATTGTTTATTTTCTATTTTTAGAATTCATATGCAAGTAATTTTTGTACAGGGTAAAAACCTACATACATGCAATTGAATAAAGTGACTATAAAGAATAGATACCCTTTGTCGAGGATTGATGACTTGTTTGATCAGCTGAGGGGAGCAACAGTGTTCTTGAAGATTGACTTGAGATTCGGATACCATCAGGTACGAATCAAAGAGGATGACATATACAAGACTGCGTTCAGGACTAGGTATGGGCATTATGATTTTGTTGTGGTTCCATTTGGCCTTACTAATGCTCCAGCTACATTCATGGGTTTGATGAATAGTGTGTTGTGTCCATATTTGGATAAGTTTGTTATGGTATTCATTGATGATATACTGGTATATTTTAAAAATGAGGAAGAGCATGTCGAGCACTTAGTATCAATATCGAGGTTGTTGAGAGAGCATCATGTGTATGCTAAGCTCAACAAATTTAGTTTCTTTCAAACAAACATACACTACTTGGGACATGTTGTCTCCAAGGAAGGCATTGCAGTAGATACAGAGAAGATAAGGACCATCATGGAGTGGGTAGCTCCTAAGAGTGTAGATGAGGTGAGATCTTTCATGGGTTTGGAAGGATACTATAAGAGGTTCATGAGGAACTTCTCGCAGATTTCTTACCCCATCACATCATTGTGGAGGAAAGGTAAGAAGTTCGAATGGACTAAAGAGTGTGAGACTAGCTTTGAGCAACTTAAGCAGTTGCTGACACATGCACCAGTGCTACAGATTGCAGATCTGGAAAAGGATTTTGTAGTATGTAAAATTGCTTGCAGGAGAGGTCTTGGTGGAGTCCTTATGTAGGATGGACAAGTGGTATGTTATGAGTTCCGAAACTAAACAAGCACAAGCATAACTATCCCAGGCATGATCTCGAGTTGGAAGCGATTATACATGCATTGAAGATGTGGTGGAACTATCTTCTTGGGAGGCAATTTATGCTTATGAGTGATCAAATTGGGCTGAGGTATTTGTTTGACCAATCGAATTTGAATGCCAGGTAGGCTAGATAGTTGGCCACAATCAGCAAGTTTGATTTCAAGATCAGGTACATCAAAGGCAAGGAGAACAGAGTGGTAGATGCTCTTAATAGATGGATTCAGGTACATCACTTGGTAGTTATGAGATCCTATGATACATATTTGCAAGACAAGATCTTGCGAGCAAGGAAACATGATGTCAAATATATGGAGATTGCGCAAAGGTTGTAGCAGGGTACAGGTACATGTACAAGTGGTGATATAGGTAAGGTACACAGGACTTGGACCATTTCCTTGAAGAAAATGGATTGGTCAGGTTCTAAGACAAGATATATGTGCCAGATTACAGCGATCTCAAGAAGGTGATATTGAGGGACTTTGATGCGAAACCATATTCAGGTCACCAAGGTTACCAGAAGATGCTCACAGCAATGAAGAGGTATTACTATTGGCCACATCTGAAGAGGGATGTAGAAGAGTTTTTGACAAGATGTTTCAATTGTCAGCAAGTGAAGGCATAGTATAAAGATCCAGGTGGACTGCTGCTGCCAATTGTGATTCTGGAGTGGAAATGGGAGGTCATTTCCATGGATTTCATAACAGTGTTTCTGAAGAAAATGAAACAAAATGATTCCATCATGGTAATTGTGGAAAGGTTAACAAAGGTTGCACACTTTGTTCCAATGAAGGCTACATTCGCAGCTAGTGATGTGGCATGGGTATTCATTTGAGATGTGGTTAGACTACATGGTGTTCCAAAGAAGATTTTGTTAGACAAGGATGTGAAGTTCACTTCCAAGTTTTCGAAGGATTTATTTACAGGTTTGGGCATGGAGTTGGCCTTTAGTACAAATTATCATTTGTAGATGGATGGACAAACAGAGAGGGTCAACAGAATATTAGAGGACATGTTGAGGATGTATGTAATGCATCAGCACTGGAAGTGGGAAGAGTATCTCCCTTTGGTAAATTTTTCATACAACAGCGGTTATCAGGGGTCACTGAGGATGAGCCCTTTTGAGGCATTGTATGGGCAGAGTTGTAACACTCCCATTAGTTGGAGTGATTCAGTTAACAGAGTATTGATTGGACCAGATATGTTGGTAGACATGGAACACGAGATGCAAGTGATCAAGAAGAATCTCAAGGCAGCACAATATAGGCAGAAGAGTTATGCAGACAAGAACAAGTTGTTCAAGGAGTTCCAGGTTGGGGAACAGGTGTACTTGCGCATCAAACCAAAGAAGAGCTCCTTGCGGATTGGCCCATGTGCCAAGATGGCACCACAGTTTTGTGGACCATTCAGTATCATTGAGAGGATTGGGCCAATATCCTATCGACTTGCACTTCCTTTAACAGTGAAAGTCCACGATGTTTTCCATGTCTCATTTCTTAAGAAGTATGTTAAATATGTTGATCATGTAATTGACTGCTCTACATTGCAGGTGGAACAAGATGGAGAATTCCAGCCAAAGACTCATTGTATATTATAGAAAAAGGTGCTCATGCTCCGAAACCAAGCAATCGAGCAAGTTAAAGTGCAATGGAAGCACTTTGGGCCAGATAAAGCTACATGGGAGATGGTGGATCATATGTGGGCCATGTATCCTTCCTTGTTTTCTGGTTGAGACAAAGTAGCTTTGATATGGTGGTTGGTGATTTCTTATGGTGGTTTGGAAGTTACTTTATGGGTGGTTTAATATTTGCTTATGATGGCTTGGTATATGCTTTAGGGTGATTTAATATTTGCTTTATGTTGGTTTAGTATATTCTTTATGGTGATCAATATATGCTTTATGATGGTTGATATATGCTATATGATGTTTTTGATATATGCCTATACATGATGTTGGTATATGTTTGGTATATGTTTTGGCATATGATTTGGCTCATGTGTTTGGTATATATAATTTGATGGTGTTTCTATATGTACACACCTATATGGATGTAAATATTGTAACGAGCTGTGTTATAAAGATCCACTATGCGGTATGGGTGTTATGTTATTATGTTATCATTTAGTTATGTTATCATGATGTTATGATGTCATATGAGTTTGTCTTGAGAAGTACTTTCATTATAAATACCATAAGGAGTTGCATTATAATGCTCCACTATGTGATATGTTGTCTTGGTGTCATGATGTTATGCCTTGAGTAGATCTTTCATTGTAAATATTGCATCGAGATGTGTTATAAAGCTCCATAAGTAGTATGTCTTATTTCAGTAGGTTGTTGAGGTATATGTGTGATTGAACATCGAGGATGATTTCCCCCAAGGGGGAGGGTTCTATTACAACCCTAGTGAAAATTCTATGTAATAAAGTTAAAAACAATAACCACAGATGAATGGGACACTTCTTCCAAGCTAAATGTTGGGCAAGACATCCTAGGGGGTGTTCATTTGGTTGTTTATGGCTAAGGAAATTGGCAAAGGAAATGGCTAAAGCTTTGGAAAGGCAAACTAAATTTTTTGGCACATTTATTTATGAAAATAATGGAAATTAGGAGAAAAAGGAGGTGAAAGATCACAGGTTGCATGTAAGGAGGAAAATGAAGGAAAATACTATAAAATGAAGAAATAATTTGAGGCTTCATTCATAAAAAGGCTTTTGAGGATCAGTTGGTAACATTTTGTTAGTTCAATGTTGGAACTCCCTCTCTTATACTCTTGGACACTTAGAGTTTTCTTGGAGCACTCTTGGAGGGTGTGGCATACTTGGATTTTTGGAGCAAGAAGACAAAGGAAAGAGAAGGAAAGTACAAGAAGGAATCAACATCAACATCTACATCATATTTTCTTGCAGGTACCAAGTTTCATGTATGGTTTGTTCACTAGTTTTGGCATGCATGGAATATGCATGTGATTTGTTGGTTGTGATTTTTCATTGGCATTAAGGATGGTTGGGATTGACAGTGGATTGCCTATCCTTTCCATTTACTGGATAGCCATGGAGATTGTGGGTTTATTTACTTGTTGTGTTTTTTTATTAGTTCTCATGATTCCTTAGCTTGGTTTGAGTTACTAGTCCCATAGCCTTGGTTGGAAAAACACTCTAGATCCCTAGAACAACTTGGGTTGAGTTACTAGTCCAGTAGCCTGGGTTGGAAAAAAGATCTGGATCCATTGGTGGGTTAAGTTAGTAGCCCTGTATCCTTGGTTGCAAAAATGCTCTGGAGCCTGGTAAAATTTGTGGGTTGAGTTATTAGTCCCATAACCAGGTTGGATAAACACTCTAGAGCCCTGGATTTGGGATAGAGACCAATCTAATGATGGTTTTGTGATGTTCGACTGTGAGGTAGAATCACTATTTGATGGGTTGAGGTGGATGGCCTCTAGAAGCTCTGGATGATTTTCGATTGATGTGTTCTACGAGATCCCACATTCATGCTTGGAATGTTGCATGGGGGTGAATGGCTGAAGAGGGATTTGTCTCAACCATTCTACAGTCGAGCGGAACATGGTAGTCCCCTCTCCAGTTGGTTCATTGCATTCACTAATAATAAATCCATTCCCTTGATTTTCATGTGTAAAGGTATTGATGTATTTATAGATTTGATGGCTCATATGTTTATTGTATTTCTGTTCCTATTATGCTAGTTATATTCACATATTATGGCAGAAGCTATGTATGTCTCTCAACATGTTTTTACTTGTATGTGAATATATAATGTGTCTATGACCTAATAGATGATAATGAAGAAAATGGCACGAGGAAACAATGGTTCATAGAAATTCTCAGATAAGTATGAGATCCCTACACTTAACTTTGTTATTTACATGTATAGATTACATGTCGATGATCTGTTTGACGAAATTCCTGTCATGGCTAATAGGGATCCAGTCAAGGTCTTGAACAATTATTTTCTTGGCCCAAGAGACCTAAAACAATAGTGAGACCTAGGGACATCCTATCTGAGTGGCAGACTTGTCCTATGAGGGTTCTATTGATGATGTTGGAGGTCTGTATGGTGTGTTTCCATCAATTCCACTTCCTTAAGGTGACCTAGGAGGTCAAATCATATCATAGTGGCCTCTCATCTCATGTTTACCCTGGATGTCTGGTTGCTTGGGTAGATGTGGGAGGAAGGTGTTACATCCATCAACAATCTACGGAGACCAGATAATTGATAAGGTTTAGAAAACTACCTATGTTCGTAACACTTTGCCACAAATTATGCAGGAGTCACAATATATTTTCAGTCAAATTTTCGATTTCAATGGAATTCTTGTGAAGAAGAATGCAACTATTGGTCCCTTGCACTAGAACATCAAGAATCTGTTCCAACAAGAAATGATGACTTCAGATCTGGAAGTGAAGAAGAAACTCTTGGATCAAGCCAATGTATTAGATGGTCATATTAATCAGTTCGAAGATGCATTATAGGAAAATAAACACATTCTTCGTCACCGCCACCCGAAGGCACAAAAATATTTTATCACCTTGAGCATGTTGTCCACTATAGCTGATCAATATATCTAGGATCTCATCCAGTTGTATCCCAGTGATCTCAGTGTGCAAATGGTTGAATAATTTTCAAGTATGGTATCTACACTTCTGGACTTGTGGAACTCCTCTGTGTCTGCATTCACCACATTGAAGGAGTTAGCTCTTCAAAGTTTTCTGGATTTGGGTCCTTCATTTGAAGGAATCCAACCGCTCATAGTAGAAGCCAACCAACCTAGAGTTCAGACGTAGTAGCAGCACATTGACTCGAGGGCGAGTTAATGGATTATGATTAGGTCATGTTGGTTCCTTCGTTTTTTAAGGAATATAAGTTGCAAAGGAAATTTTGGATAAAGTCACTGGAAGCGAAGCATTGAAAAATCAAAGTGGGAACAACATATTTGTTTTGGACTTGTGCAAGGGAAAGTAAGGGCACACACCGAAAAAGTTGGAACCAATTTTGATATAGTCAACAAGAAACCAAGGTAATGGCTTGAGGTTTTGGAAAACTATGGATCAAGCAAACGAGGGATTGAAGAACATATCAAGTGAACATGTGCTATAAAGGAAGATGCAAAGCAGTGAGAAACAAGTTTAGAAGGATTTGTGAAAGTTTAGACGACATTGCAAAGATTAGATTTGGGCTTTGTAAAAGAAATATTGTTTGTAAGCAGATCTGATTATGTATTGTTGTATTTTGATAGTTGTTTTGAGTTGTAATATTTTTTTACAAGTCTATAATGTGTTGTAATATGTATTAAAGGATTTTTGTTTAATAATATAGTGAGAATGGGAGTTTTGTCACATGTTTATGTGTTTCACAGCCCCTTTTAAATTTTTATGTATGCTGATTATTCTCTTTTAAATGCACAATTTAGCTTGTTGCAAATTAATGTATGGATGTTTGCAAAGACTGCATAATATCTAATTATAGATCCTCTTCTATATTTCTATTGTTCTAGCTCGCCTCAAGTGAGACACTCCTTTGATCCAAGGGAGCGAAAATGTTGATGAAGTGCTAGACTTTGTGGAAAATCTTTGTTGGAACCCTAGGAAAAACCTTGGGTAATTATTCATTCAAAATTTCCACTAATAGTTCATTGAGAACAAGAAAGAGAGACATCCCTCCAAAGGAAGAAATTATCAGGAATTTTGAGGTTGAGCTCAAATATCTAGAAGATGAGCTAAATATATGCAAGGAAGAATTTAGAAATCTCACTAGGAAACAACAAGAACTGGTTGAATGGAATGTTGAACTCCAAAAGGAGTTGTGAGAGAGGACATATCAAGTTGAATAAAAGGAAAAATGGCACCACTAAGAAGAGGCCTCATGAGGATGAAATGGAGAAGAGGATAATTTCTTGTTGGTGTTGTGGATAAGAGCATCTGAAAAAGGATTGTCCCATTGGGAAGAAAAAGAAAGCAATTATCCCTTGCGAACCACAAGGACACAAATCAACAATGCATGAAACAGAGAAGGAGGAGGGGGCATTCCCTCAAGCTCTTTGACACACATATATATGTAGGTTTTGAAAATATCCCTTGTGAACTTGTGGGAAATGAAAGACTTCAAGGTTGTTGTGATCCTTGTGAAGAAGTCTTGAACTAATTTTGGTACATGAATATGCATGTGTACATGCAATTCTATGTTCATTGTAGATAGATGGAAGTGCCATGAACACTGAATTCAAGGGAATAAAATTTAGTTCTGAATATTGTTTTATGTTAAAGCCTATGGGTGGTGGCTTTAATTTATCATTTCCATGATTGACATCATCTTGATTTTAGATTTGTACATGACCATGCCATCGTGTGTGTGGTTTCCTTTATGATTGAAATCGTGGATTTTATTCTTTTGTGGTGTTACCTCTCATTTTTCCTCTTGATTTCCCATTGATATTATGATAGACCTTTGATTTACATGCTTGATTCTTAAGGCCTTGGTCAAATTGATGAAGGTGGCATGGAGGCCACAAATATCGAAAAAAAGAGAGTCAAAGAGAACCACATGTAAGGGACATGAATTTTGATCATGTTGGGGAGTGGAGGTCCCGCGTAATAGTTTTGGGGCTTAAAGCCTATAACTTAGGATAATAATATTGTAAATCTCCGAAATATGTGGAGCGCGGAATGTAATAGGTCTAGTCAAAGGGTTTTCCACCCAAGAAATAGTATAGAATAATAGGAAGTAAGTCAGCTTGTGCATGGTCCGCAGACCATGGGAATGTATAAATAGAGCGAGGCTCTAAGGGTAGAAGGTAGTTCTTGTTTTGGATAGATCTAAGTGCTATGGGTTTGTGAAGACAGTATCTGGTACGTCTGTAAGTTCGAGTCAAGGGTGTTGGTGGGTAGATAGAGGCTCTGCAGCTATGTGCAAAGAGGCCTGGTAGAGTCCGTAGCTGTGTGCATAGACCCTGCAGCTAAGTGTGCAGGGTAGATCTAGTTGTATTGGTGACAAAGCTGAATAAAGATAAGTTGGTTCTAAAATACTGTGTTGATTCTAAAATATTGGGGATATGGTTAATTTTGATTTTATATATCTATTTATGGTCTGAGTTTATGCAAATCTACAACATTTCTGGGTGCACACACTAGTTATCTTTATTAAATGTTTGCTTAAAGACTATAAGAAGTAGATCTGATCTATAACAAACTCAGTAATAATAAATATTAAGGATTGGCCTTGTTTCGGATCTGCGCAGAAGCAGAGTAGCACAAAGCTATAGAATATTTAGCAAACCCTCCAGACAACATAAAGACATCCCAAGGGTGCGGAAACCTAGTTCCAGCACCCTCCCCTGCTACCTCAGGTGAGACCTCCGTCCGCACTCTGTGGGTTGTTGCCAAAAGCTTCGGTAGCTGCGGGATTTGTTTGGCTAATAACTCTTCCAAACCTAGGTCAAGGCCCAATAATCCAACAAAATGGTTCTGTTGCCGGGACCAGGATCTACCTAAGGGATGTGTGATGTCGGGACGCTGGAATCCTAGGGAGAAAGAGTCTGAGGAGTGATTGAATCAGGAGTTGTACGAGTTCATAGAAGGTCCTAGTACACTGGCACGCAAACTAGAAGTTAAAACATGATGAGCGTGATCCAGCTGCCGATATTCAAAGGAGCAAGAAGCAAAGATCTAGAGCAATTTTGGTTCATGGTAAGGGTAGTATAGGAAGCGCACGGAGTTACGGATGACAACATCAAAAAGGCTACCCTAGTTACCACGTTGCAGGACCCCACACTGACGTGGTATATAAAGTACTCAAGCAATCACTCGAATGCGGGAACAATGGAGATCCGGGCTGAATTGATAAAAGAATTTAGCTGGCCAAAATTAGAAATGCAGTCGATCATAGGGTTCAAGGAGATCGTAATAATTCCTGGTGAAACTCCATGGGATCTAGATCAGAGATTGAAAAGTACAATCTACAAGGCGAACATGACATTGTCAGATGCGCAACACTGTGCATGGTTTGTGGCATCATTGACACCACATCTGAGGATGGCGCTGTCACAGTAAAAGATCTCAAACCAGGCTAAAGCATTAGAGAAAGTGATGAGGTTGCATGAAACTCCAATACAAGATCTGGGGTTGGGAGTTCAGCAAATCCACGTGCAAATACAAGACCTATGTTTAGAGGGAAGGTGCCCTGGCCAGAGGTCCAGGAGGAAGTGTGGTGTATAAAGTGTAGAAGCTAGGGCCACAAGAAGGATCACTGTCCAGTTTTTGCAAACCATGTGGTAGTGGGGGGACCAATGCTGTTGTGACTAGAGGCATAAGCAGGGTCGAGAACAGCACCCTCGCTCTGGTGTGCAA
>APFE031441375.1:0-15655 GCA_000404065.3 Pinus taeda
ACACCAATAACTCCATGGAGTTGGAGGGACTCTGGCAAGGGTTGTTAGTTGCCAGGCGTCTCAATATTCAACCGTTGATAGTGGAGGGCGACTCCCAGATCATCATCAACATGGCAACACGCATCCAGAATGGCTCTCAAGCTAGGAAAGTAGCTGACTGTTGGAGACTCGAAGCAAGGCTAAACTTCATTGCTCATGAATTACACAATCACAGCGCCCTCTCCTTTCATCATACCAAGAGAGAAGGTAATAAGATTGTTGACTTCCTTGCCAATATGGGGGTAGAAAGCAACCATCCTTTCCAAGCAGGAAACCTGGGCATCATCCCTAGCACTCAACAAACTCAAGAATGTGAGAATCTTCTCCAAAAAGACACTGAGTCCCCGGATGCGGGTGCTGGCACGTCACAGGAGGTCGAGCCACATGCCCAGCATGTGCCGCCCCGTGCTAATGAGTTGGGTTAATGAAAATTAGCCGTCAAGGTTTATTATTCCGCAGGCCAAGTCCGGAGCATTCAATGCAAAGCAGAAGAAACAGATGGAAGGGCAAATCGCAGTTAATGCTCGACTGCAGCGAAGGAATGAAGCAGGTTATCAAGGCACAGAGGGGCAGATGCAAGCACATTGGCATGGTGTGGTTGCGGAAACGCAAACGCGGCAGATCTCTGGGTGGATGGTCATCCTACCACCTTGCCAAGCAGTCTTGGCTCCCCATCGCAGTAATTCAGGCATATGCCTTGGGTGGTCGCTGCACATCACAAGCATACAAGGTAAATTGGATTCGAGGAGCGAAATTCCTCCCTCAGGCAAATTGGATTCGAGGCAAATTGGACTTGAGGAGCGAAATTACTCCCTCACGCCTGAGTGGGACTAGGGGAAAGACCCGCCTTGCGCATGGTCTTACGATTCACCTCAAGTTCTCGGAGAAATCAGAGGGGTTTCCATGGCAAGGTTGCGGGAGCGACAATCAAGCAGAAGGGGACCTAGGCGAGGCCCCTCCTCTCGCACACCGGCAGCGGATGAGCACCACCACTGCTGCTGCTGCTACTGCTACAGGCGAGCAAGGGCTACACCACTTCAAGCTGGGCAATTCGTGGAGGTTGGCTGCTCGAGTGAAGGGGAGCCAGTTCTGCCAACATTCGGCTCGACTGTGTTCACCCTGGGCAGCTCAAAGGACAACGCAGGCATCAATGCCCACATATCAGTGCTTTTCACAAAAATTCCAGAAGGGAATGATTGGCGGAACCGCCTCCAGAAAGCACTGAGGGGGAGAGCCCTGTTCTGCAGCCATCAACTGAGGCAGGTACCTCTGGGAAGGAGCCTCTACACGCCCCCTCGCATCCCCAGGGGCCGAAACCTCAGGGCAAGGCAAAGGATCCATGGAAAGCCATGTGGGAGGGAATCCCCGAGGGCCAGGGGTGGTGCACCATCGTGGAAGAAAAAGAACCCGGTGAATACTGATACCCCGACGCGCGCTCCAGCACAAGCCTCTCTCTCTCGGCTCGGGTCCTGGACTGAAGTCTCTGCTGGTATTTTGAATCTGGTCATCACTGTGTTTGCCCACTCGCAGTCTTTTACATTGTCTTGTTTATGCTGGTCTAGTTTACTCTCAGTTTTTAATTCTGTCATGTTCATGTCGGACCAATGTAAATTTTCTGTCGGTCCACAATCAGTTTTGGATGGAAGCCCCTGCGTGGGCAATCATGTTCTTGTTTAACTCAATGTGGCTATATGCTCGGCTGCTTGTCAAGTCATACTGGTTTCAAGCCTTAGTAAGTTTTTGGAGGAGTTTTGGAAGTCTTGTAGGTGCTGCCCCTGCGTGGGAGCTTTTTGTTTCTAAGCTAAGATATCCATGGCGCCATTGCTGGCCCTGGATGAACTGTCTCACTGATTGTAAAATTCACCTGTACATATAATATAATAGACTAGATAGTTTTCACCGAGAAAAAAAAAAAAAAAAACATGTTCATATACATCTTGTCATGCATGTGTCATAGTTGCACATATTCCATGCTATTCATACACATTTATTTTTAAATCTAATTTCAGCCTCTCTTGTTTTCAACCATTTACTTAACAAGTCTCATAAGCATAAGGACACTAGTTTCTTTCATGTGGTACTTAACAACAAGAGACCAATCTTGCACACTTTCCATATGAACATTCCATCTGGCATGGAATTCATTAGGTAACCTTATTGTATTACCCAAAACATAACAAGTACTAGTTTCTATTTTCTTACCATTCATGCAATCATAATATTTTCATAAATAAAATACATCAGCGAAGCACAACATTTAGTTAAGGGAAACTCCATTTTTAAGCCTTTTTCATAGCTATGACTTCACTATCCATCTAGTTCATATTCACCCATTAGATCCCTCCTTGACTCATACTTTATCCACATCTTCCCTCTAATTCAACTTTGTAAAGAAAGCTTCCAACCTCGTTAAAAATTTCATTACATGAATCAACATAGAAATTTTATTAAACAAAGAAATAAATTTTATTGAATCTTAGCATGTTCACAAACAAAATTTCTTCATTATAATAACTATGGGTTCCCTCCCCTTTACATTCATGTGCATATATTTCGCCTCAACACATATTATATCAGTATAATTGTGTTAGAACATGATCATACCTATATGGAATCTCACAGTCATATAATCCTACCATGCACTTAATCAAACGTTTAAACAATGCTTTAAATATGCATAAAATTCAAAAGTCACCATCATAATTATTAAAATACTTCTTAAAATTATATATAAAAGAATCTAAATAGTGAAATATACCGTTAAGTGACTAAGAACAAAAATATAGAATAAAACAAATATAGTCCTACAAATATTTAGCACGTTGTTTTTTGTTTTTATGATAAGCAATAAGTTAAATTACATTCTAGAATGCACAATTTCTATGATAATATTTATTCTTTATCATATTTATTTTATTTATAAAGATGGATCAAATTAATTAAATTGAAGTTAATACATAGACTTATATATAAAGAATTAATCTCAGTCCACCCATTTTAACACATTAAACTTAAAAATAATAATTTCTTTCATTTAAAAAAAATACAAGCTAACAAAACCCATCGTTTAAAGTGTCAACCTCCTATATAGTGATGTTACTAGTAAAGTATAAGCAATATAAATAATAAAGTAAAATTAGAGGAAAAACTAACATTAAGGATAAAATAGTGTATAACGATGTAGCTCGTAAAGTATGAATAATAAAATAATAACGTAAAAGAAAGAAATATAGAATAATAATTAATATAAAGATCAAAGTAAAAATAGTAAATAAGTGAAAATAAAAAATATTAAGATGAAAGAAAATAAAAGATAAAAATATAAAATGTGTTAAAATTTTTGATACAAAGAATATGAAAATGTATAAAAAACAAAAAGAAGAAGGTAGTACGCTGAATATAGATTTAAGTAAAAGGATGAGAATGGTGATGATGATGTTGGATAGTATTTAGGGAATTAAAGATAATAATATAAAATGTTTAATAAATAGAGTTATTAATATAAGAAGATAATGTTAAAAAGAAGATATTGAACAAGGAAATAATTTTAGATCGATTTTTGGGTTTATTGGAGGGTGGATTACACAAATTCATATAGAAGAGATTGTATGCGGAAAATAAATTACATCACCACTGGACATTAATGATGATAATGAGAGAACGACGGACGGAGCAACGAAGAAGCAATGGCGTTTAGCGACTGCTAGGGTTTTGACAGTCAGGGCAACCTGCATCGGCAGGGTTCCTGCATTGTGCACCCAGATCTGACACGGGCAGCGGGCTCCCCAGGCTGCAGGCGGATCGGGCGGTCCTAATGGATCCCCCGCAAGGGGAAGGGGCAGCACTTCCGCCCTTCAACAAAGGCCAGCAAGGACCAGAGGGCAATCCCAGCACCGATTCAACGAATCAAGTTCAACCCACAGGGGAACAACAGAACACGGTGGATCCACCAGCTTCAAATGATCAACCAAAGGTTAGTTCCTCCTCTTGTAAACCGGTTGCCATTCATAGGCCAGAAGTAGAACTGCCCAGTGATAGAATCATTGGAAGAATTCAATTTATGAGAGACCATGCCCTTATTGGCAAATTTATGGGCTTCTAGCCCAATGAAAATGCTCTAAGAGGATGGATCAATCACAAATGGAAGCCAAAGGGTGAAATAACCCTTCTCCTAGGTCCCAAAGGATTTTTCACAGCCATTTTCAACTGCCTGGAAGACAGAAACAGAGTTTTCGATGGGGGGCCATATTTCTTTAACTCTGCTGGGCTCTACCTCAGAGAATGGGTCGCCCGTTTCAATCCTGACAAGGAAGACCTTAGCTACGCTCCAGTATGGATCAGACTATATTCGCTACCATGGGAATATTGGGGTGAGGACTCTTTAAAATCCATTGGATCAGTGATAGGCGATTTTGTCAAAGTAGCAGAAGAAACCAAAATAGTGAGATACACGACATATGCCTCATATGCCACGATATGTGTCTACATGGATCTAAAATAGCCTTTACCAGACACAGTAAGACTCTTCCATGAAGATCATGATTAGATCCAAGCGATTGATTATGAGCAGGTGCCCTTTCGCTGCAGGAAATGTCATGTTATTGGGCATCTCTTCCGAGATTGTCCCCTGAACAAGAAAGCAGAAACCCCAATGAATCAAGAACCACAACAACAGGAGGGCTTTACAAAAGTGACAAACAGAAGGCGTGGAGGCAGGGAAATGAATGCACAGCCGAAGTCAGCACCTGCAGAGAACTCCATTCCCTCTACCAGCAACAGCTTTGAGGTGCTTGTAAAAACGACAACACAGGAGGAACCCAGCAAGGAACAGTCAGATCCTAAAGCATCCATGCAGGAGAAATCAATCTCAGCCCAACAAAATGAAAAAACTCAGCCAGTTTCCGAATCCTGGAACAATCCTGCAATGGACATTGATAATCCTTTACAGAGCAAGAATAAAGGGAAGGAGGCTGAAGAAAATCTGCATGATATACATTTCACGGAAGATGACACCGAACGTATAGATATAGGGGAATTCGACCTGCTGGGCCTGGAACAAGCCTGCAAATCAGGCAACTTTGATAAGATCCATGAAACCCAAGTCGACAACTTAGTGGAAATATTAAACAAGGCCCAAAAGAAATACTCCCTCGGAGTACAAACAGGCAGTAAGTGGGATGGCAAATTTGCCTACAAAGACAGCAAGAAAAGAGGAAGGAAAACAACGCTGGAAACAATAATCAAGCTTGGCGAAGTCTTGGTTGAGTCTGGCAGATATGCCAAACTCACCAAATACTTCAACACCAACTTCAAACCCCCTCAATGAAGTTATTATCTTGGAATATAAGAGGGCTCAATGGCCCCAAGAAAGGGAAACTCCTAAAAAATCTGATCATGGAAGAAAAACCATCTATTCTATTCCTACAAGAAACCAAATGTACGTTGAATTCTCTGGAAAAAGCGGCAGCTAAAGCATGGCTTGGAGGTCAAGTGATAGCAGTAGACACGCAAGGGGCTTCAGGTGGACTCGCCTTCTTATGGGATGCTAGAAAGATACAGTTAGATAACATTTATGCTAACAGAAACTTCATTCAAGCTCTTTTTCATCTTCTGGGCACTAACATTTATGGTCACCTCACGAATGTTTATTTCCCACAAGAAACGCAGCAGAAGGCAACAATTCTAAAATCAATAGAGCAGTTAAACATAGATAGGATGCACCCGCTCTGGGTGATAGGAGGAGACTTTAATATGATAGCTTCATCAGAGGAAAGGCTCGGTGGTCGCTGCAGAACCAACAAGGATGGCACGCTACTAAAGGATTTCATACAGAGTAACTGGCTTATAGATCTTCCTACAGACAATGGCCTTTACACATGGACGAACAAACGGGTAGCTCCCATGCAGATCGCCTCCCGTCTGGATAGGTTCCTGATCTCAGATAACGTCGTCCATGTCGAAGGAGAATTCACGGCCCACATCATTCCATTTTCAGGTTCAAACCATTGGCCCGTAGAGATGCTCTGGAATAGGCCAAGCATCAATATTAAAAAACCTTTTAGATTTGAAGCGTTTTGGCTAACGCACCCAGAATTCAAGGACTTCATAACCACTACTTGGCAAAACAACAATCCAACTGAGCACTCCAAAATGGCAAGATTCCAAAAAAAATTACAGCTGCTCAAAGGAGAAATCAAGCGATGGAACAAAAATACCTTTGGCAACATTTTCAAGGAAAAGGATAAGATCCTCAAAGATCTAAAAAATATTCAGCAGAGATTAATCCATGAAGGGAGATTAGAGGAGCTAGCGCTAAAGGAACAAGAAATGGAAGCAAAACTCCTGGAACGAGAAAGACAAGAGGAACTGCTATGGAGACAGAAATCCCAAATCCGATGGCTGAAGGAGGGGGAGAAGAACACCAAGTTCTTCCATAGAACCACAGTGCAGAGAAGGATGCACAATCAAATCACTCAGATAACTAATGCCCAGGGAGACAAGCTGGAAACCCAGGAAGAAATAGAAAAGGAATTCCTTCAATATTTTAAAGCAATGAGTCAGGAGCCAAACATCAATAGAGAATAAGCCACAGACAACATCACTAGGCACATTCCGCGGCTGATAACAGAGGAGCAGAACTCCCTGCTTCTCAAGCCCATAAGTCTCCAGGAGGTTGAAATAGCTGCAAAATCTTTAAAGACCGGCAAAGCTCCGAGCCCTGATGGATTCTCATCAAATTTTTTCCACCATTTTTGGGAATTAATTAAATGGGAAGTGTGGCAAGTTGTGGAAGAATCACGCAGCCTGCGTTGGATGTATCCAGGCCTAAATGCAACTTTTATAGCTTTAATCCCTAAGGCGGAGGACTCCAACTCCCCTGACAAATTCAGGCCTATCGCCCTGTGCAACATCATTTACAAGATTGTCTCAAAGGTGGTGGCGTTAATACTAAAGCCACTCCTCCCAGGAATTATCTCTCCTGAACAATCCGGATACGTTGAAGGAAGGCAAATCACTGATGGAATAATTCTCTCTCATGAAATTATTCACTCTCTAAAGCACTCAAAAAAACCAGGTATGCTTCTAAAAATTGATCTTTCTAAAGCTTTTGATAGTATAAGCTGGGACTACATTAAAAAAATTCTAAGAGCATTCAGTTTTGCCAACGCATGGATTAGATGGATCATGAGTCTTGTCTCTTCTTCTTTCTTTTCCATCTTGATCAATGGAATCCCCACCTCAACTTACCGTTCCTCAAGGGGACTGAGACAAGGTGATCCTCTATCTCCGTTTCTATTTATCATCATGGTGGAAGGCCTAGGAAGAAGCATTAACTCCGCTGTCCAAACCCATGTTCTCAAAGGCATCAGTCTACATAATGCTCCTACGGTTTCCCACCGGCAATTTGTAGACGACAACATGATCTTCGGCCACTCTTCAATCCAAGAAGCCCGTGCTCTAAACTCTCTGCTTAACAACTTCTCCATTGCCTCCGGAGCTTGCATTAATAGAGTAAAATCCCAGATTTTCTTTTTTAATACTCATCCGACCACCCAGCGAGCCATAGCCCGAATCCTGGGCTTCTCCACAGCTTCCCTGCCCTCCAAATACCTCGGAGCCCCCCTCCTCGACTCTGCTCAGAAACACTCTTCTTGGACCTCTCTTTTGGAAAGACTGGAAGCAAGACTTTCGCTTTGGACTCACCGCTCCTTAAACATGGCCAACCGCCTTGTGCTCATCAAGGCAGTCTTACAATCCATGCCCTTATACTTATTCTCAATATTGGCAGCACCAAAGTGGGTTTTAAAAGCCATCAAAAATCTGCAAAGAAACTTCCTTTATGGCAGCACCGGTCTCAACAGAAAATGGGCATTAGTCAAATGGGAGAAAGCATGCCTCCCTAAGAAAGCAGGAGGAATTGGTCTTCGGGATCCTAAACACAGCAATGGGATCATGGGAGCTAAAATATGGTGGAATGGCTAACATATCCAGGAACACTATGGGCCAGATTCTGGACAGCAAAATACGCCAACAATCTACCTCTGGAGGAGCGCATCAGAATGACAGAAATAAGCAAAGGCTCAACTATATGGAATTCAACGATAATGCACAGGGACCTTATCCAAAAACATAGTTTTTGGGAGGTAAAGGACAGAGGCACAACACGGTTCTGGATGGATTCATGGCAACAACTTCCAAGTCTCACTCACACATTCCAAGATATTCCAGCGCATAATATTCAATTGCAGGAAACGGTAAATCAATTCTAGAAGGACAATCCTGAGTCTGATCACCGAACCTGGAGAGAGGTACAAGAAATTATTCCAGATAGCCCGGCAGAAGTTCAAAGGTCTCTGGCTAAAGAGCTCCAAAAAAGAAGGATTCTCAAAGAAACAGATCAGGATAAATTGAGGTGGGGATACGAAGAGAAAGGTACATATACAACCAAAGAAGCTTACCTTATTACTCTCAAAGATCAGCTGACCAAGGACAAATTATGGGAGAAAATATGGAATCCCCCAATCTGGCCAAAAATCTCCACATTCCTTTGGCTCCTATCTCACAATAGAGTTCTCACCTAGGACAATCTCAGAAAAAGAAAATTTGAAGGACCCTCAATATGCCTAAATTGTAAAATGGAGGAGGAAACTGCTGTGCATCTAATGCAACTATGTCCATTTAGCAGGAAAATATGGGAGAAAGTCACATTTAGATGTCAAAAGGAAGGCTGCGAGATTGGAGATTTAAACAACAGTCTACGCAAATGGCCCCAGCAACCTTATCAAAGTAACATCCTCAACTCGCTTTGGCAAATACTCCCCGGAATAGTAATGTGGAACCTATGGAAGGAGCGAAATCGTAGAATCTTCAAAAACCAGTCAATGGATGAGCAACAAGTCTGGAAGATAATAAACCAGAATGTACAGGAAACACTATCCATCAAATGCTGGTCCTAGGAGGATTTCCCATCCAGTGACAAGGAGCAAGCAATATGGCATAATTGGCAAATCAATCTACAATCTTCCAACTCTCTTACGAGCAACTCCATCAGACAGCAGGATACCCCATTGATTTGGTCCCCTCCACCCATCAACACTTACATGCTAAATTTTGATGGGGCTTCTAAAGGAAACCCTGGACTCACAGGATATGGAGGAGCCGTCAGAAATCATCAAGGTCAAGTGCTCAAAGTTTTCTTTGGCTCCATTGGATGGAACACAAACAATGTGGCTGAACTGGAAGGTCTCTAGAGAGGCCTTATCATGGCTCAGCGAGAAGGCCTTTCGCCTCTAATTGTGGAAGGCGATTCACAACTTATAATCAACATGGCTACTAAGATACAACAAGGAACAGAGGCTCAGAAGGTCAGTAGGAGCTGGAGAATGGTCACTAGGTTGGAGCTTCTGCAATCCTGGCTAAGGGACAACAAAGCAATAACCTTTAACCACATCAGGCGTGAAGGGAATAAACTTGTTGACTTCATGGCAAATGTAGGAGTGGATAGAGGGAGGGACCATTTCGAAGGTTTACTTCAGGGTAACGTGTCAGAGACAGAATGGTCCACCTATCAGGATATACTAAAGAATGACTCTAAGAGGATGGCTCAAGATCACCCGGATGCGGGTGTTAATACAAGTTATTAATGTTCATGCGTTCTCCACGCGCCGTGCATATGAAGCCATGCTCCAGACAGGTGGATGCCATGTGATGTGGGCTGGCCTCCGTCCCATTCGAGTTAAAACGCCTTAATGGCCCTTCAATGCAGTTGAACTCCCGAAAAATCGCTCGCAGATATCCCAGGATGGCGACATCATTCCTTTCTCCTGGTTTTAAGCTCGGCTCTGGTCTGTCTCGGCTCACTGTTGATGTCCGAGTGAAGGAGGGAGGCTCTGCAGGTAGCAAGCCTACCCTCGAGTACACCCACTGTGTAATTCTTGTGCTTTGTCCCCTATATTCTCTGGCGAACTCGAAGCTGGACATTGAGTTTCTTTGCAGCCCAGGCAATCTCTGCGAAGACACCCTTGCTAGCAGAAGGAGGCTTAAGGAAACCCGGCCTCGCACTCAGAAAGCGGTTGGGTATCCTAGGCTCATCATGGCACCTAGAACTGGTCATCTTGGGCCACGCAGGGGGCGTAATTACGGTCAACGAGCCGGCATTAGAGGAAGGGGCCAAGCAAGCCCGATGCGCCTCTCTCCTTTGGCTGTAGCTGAGCCTCCCTCCTTTGAGTCGGACTACTCGGGTTCTGACATTAGCAACTCTGTTCAGACGGCGACCCTCCATTATCGTCGCAAGAGGAACAAGCCCGTGGTCAAAGCAATGATCACAGTTATTTTCTCTGAGGAGAATGAGGAGGAAGATAATTGGAAGGATGACACAGCAGAACAGGCGCCTCCCTCCTCGGATGATCCGGACCGCTCTTACAACCTGGAGTTCAAAAGCAGGGCAGATGATGAAAGTACCCAAGGTTTTTCAGCGGAGCAAGCTGAAGCTCTTAAGGAAATTGGGAGCCTTAAAGGCAAAGAGCCCATGGAGATGGCTGAAAATCCAACGGAAGCTCTTATGGAGACTCAGAGCAGCAAGCCTGCCTCCCCTCAGAGCAAAGTCAGGGAGGAAGAACCAGAGGACTCCTTTGACTATACTCTGTATCTCAAATTGCCCCCTGGTATTGATCGGCTGGAAGATATTCCGGTGGGGATGGAGGTGACTTGGGAGAGGGACCCGGTTCGAGTAGCAGAAGATAGAAAGAAACGTGCACAGGATTGAGAAGCGGAGGAGAAGCAGAAGCAAAACAAGTGAGACGGAAGCGTCAGGGGTAAGTCAATGGTTCCAGATACGCGGCTTTTTCTTTTTGGTTCTGTCTCATGGGGGCGACCAGCAATGGATGCAATTATGCATGGCACCCCTGTTTTTGTTTCGGTCTATGTTGCAGCATTGGGTACTGTTTACCTGTCTCTTCTCTTTGCCTAGTTTATATGACGAACTCTGTAGCAGTTAATTCTCCTTCGGTTAAAGGTTTTGTAACCTCTGGCTCGCACAAGCAGAGGATCCAGGTTGACAAGAAAATTTTTGACAGAGAGCTGATCATGCGCTCTCAGAGGTTCTTACCTCTTGTAAATACTTTTTTTGTTCTTTTAATATAATTAGTTTAGCCTTTGCTCAGCAAAAAAAAATGATGATAATGAGATATTGAAGTAAATTAGGTTCAAATCAAAATATGAAAATTAATAGGTTAGGTCAAAATCATAGTGAAAAGATATCTCTCTCACCATAAAAATAGAAATGGGCACAAAAATTAAAATAGAAATTAATATTTGCACTAAAATCAATATATTGATTCATTGTACATGTACTGATAGATTATTTTGAATAACAAGAAGTGGCATCTATATATACAAACCATGAGAATATTGACAAGAGGAATTAAAATAACAAAAATATAACATAATTTACCTAACATGATTCATTAGGTTGTATAGATTAACAACACTAGAATAAATAGATATAGAAAGTGAAAAGGATGACAAACTCATTTGCAATCATAATCTTATCAAAGACCATGATTATCAATGAATTGATTAGCATCTAAAAGTATAATTTATAACTCATTGACAGTCAAAGAGTAGATATTGATGTGTAAGTCAACATAAATTCTTTTATTAAAAAAAAATGATTTCAATTTACATGCATTGACTTTAGTGTATATGTTTCATCCTTTCTAGATTTACACATTTAGAAAGTGATATGTATATTGAAATTAAAACATTAGATATTGAAATAGAAATAGAAGCTGAAATTGAAATTGATATAGAAATTGAAATGAAAATAAAAATAAAAAATAAAATATGAATAGAAATTAAAATTGACATGTACACTAAAATTAACAAATATGTATATGTATATTGAATAAAAATAGAAATTGACATCTATATTGGAATCAATGCATTGATTTATGTGTGCATTCATTGATTTCAATGTGCATTTTTCATCATTTTCATTTAACATTGTCAGTTTATTTCTATTCAACTTATTACTTATATAATTATTGATATATACTTTTGAAAAATATTCTTTATGTTCTCAATAGGCTGAAGAAACCAATTAAATTTAAATGATCATATTCATCTTAGCCATATACATAAACATAATTTTTATCACATACAAATTATGTTACTATGCTAAAAATTGACGATAGACTTACATTGATCCTTCTCCGTTGGATTGAGAAGCTTTCAATATCTTTATTCATTTCAATTTGTTATTATTAAACATCTTCATCATTAAACATTTTTATCATTTGGATTCATAATAATGTAAATTCTAAAGGATCATGTTCATCTCAAACATATACATACACATAATGATGATTAGGTTAAAATTTCTTTTTTTGTTAGTGATTGGAACCAACTTAGATCTATCTTAGCTCTGAATCTATCATGCAACTAGAGAGATCAAATTTTTCATGGTACAAACCTCTCCTCAAGTATTGCACCAATGCACTCTAAAAAGATGTTTGCACCTCAATGGATTTGACCCCTCTTTGCATGATGGATCTATAGTGGTAGATCCATATATCATTCTTATCATTAACAATTTAAGTTTTCATTAATTTATATTAAAATAACATATATGGAAATCCACTTCATTTTTTAATATTTTTCTTGTTTATAAATATTGTAGGGAAAATTTTAAGGACTAAATGTGGATGGACTATTTTCCATACTTTTTCCCAAAAAATTTCATAATTTCCATTTTTTTTAAATAATTTGCCCATATTTTATAGGATAAAAATATTTTACTTTGAAAAAGGCCAAAACTTTTATAAAAACATAAAAAAAATTGAATAATTTCATAAAAATATCCTAAAAAATTAACATCCAGCACTATTAAGCACTCTCTAAAATTTCTAAATTTAAAATAAATTTTCATCTAAAAGTTTTTCCTGAGTTGAAAAGTACAATTATACATATTAGGACGAAACCCATTATTAAAAAAATAAAATAATACCCTTAATAAGATTTGATTTTTCATTCCACTTTTTTATTAATATAAAGTTAGCATAAAAATAATTTAAGTTTATTTGATATAGAATTTAATAATGTAAGATTTAATATTTAAAAAATAATAAGTATAAGAAAAGAAAAAAGATATTATTAATTTTTATTTTATATAATTTTTTTTAATAAATTTTTTAAAAAATAATAAATAATTTATTGATATTATTATAGCTATAGGCATAGTATAACACATTCAATTTTACTTTTTACTGGTAGTTTGGCTTTGACCAAAACTTTATGGCACTTATCTATAGTTTAACAATTAGAAATTCATTTTATGTTTTTTTTTTTTTTCCGGAGAAAAAAGACTAAAACTTTTTATTAAGGATTTATAAAAAGTTTTACATGTCGTCTTTTCATCTTCAGCCCAACCGAGGGCATCAAAACATATATAGACATATCCCAAAACAGAGGGGGATCTTACAAGGAAAACCAAAGCATCCCATATCAAAAAATGATAAAGGGACTCGGCACAACAACCGGGCCTGTCAACTAATGAGAAGAAAATGTCCATAGGAACGCGGAGAAAAAACCACAACTGTTGTAAATACATATGAAAAATATAGCCATGGAGGCCTCCTTACAGGAAGGATAAACGACCTCTTACATAAAAACTGAAATATATAAACAGCCAGGAGAAAAAACATAAAAGCATAAAACATCTCGTCCACTTCCAGACAAGAGATATATTAAGATACAAGATCATATCATCCCGTGGAAAAAAGAAAGTGGGCCTGTAAAATATGAAACAGAGGAGATATGACCTGTAAACAAAAAACAGAGGAGCTTGTCGAAAAAACTCCACGATCCTGTAGACAAAAAATTTTGTGGAAAGAGATATTATGATATGAACATTAAGCTGGCAGAGCAAACGGAATATGCTGTGAGTGGAAAGACTGCCCCTGTCGCAGTTCCTCTATGGACCAGCTGCCCAAAACTTGTTGTAAGCCTGTTTTAGAAAGCTGATCTGCTGTAGAGTTTTTTTCCCTGTAAATATGACATATAGAGATAGAATTAAAATGGGATTTTAAAGATAATATATCATCTAAGGTAGACTTCAAGATCTGGTTTTGACATATTGCTTTCCCATTCACCCATTTAATAACATTCATGGAGTCTCCAAATATTTGAATTCTCAAGATGTGCTTTTGTAGAGACCAGCACATTAAGAGGTGTAAAGCAACCAGCTCTGCGTAATTGTTTGTTCCCTGACCTAGTCCTACTGATGCTTTGAAGGAGTGCACTCAGTTTAGATGAATACAAATACCTACCCCAGCCCTGTTCTGTTGAGATGCCCCATCGAAGAAGGCCCAAGGAGAATTTTCATTTATGATTAGAGGGATGTCTCGGGAAGATGTATTTTTTGACTCGGGAGGAGGAAGGGAGGAGTAAATTGCTGCACATTTTGTAGCCACAGATGTTAAAGAGAAAGAATGATCTTGAAATAAACATTTATTTCTGGTCAACCACAGACCCCAGAGAAAAATGGGGAGGAGGTTCCTGAGATTTCCATCCGTGTGGTTGTTCCACCAGTTCCTCCAGACTTCATCCAGCGAAGTTGATTCCCAATGAGCTCTTATTTTTAACATATTTATAAGTTCCCCCCAGATGCTTAGAGAGACAGAGCATGAAGTGAAAAGATGGTATATTGTTTCACCATCCGCCTTGCAGAGAGGACATCTCCTAGGGCCAATGAAAAATCTGTTTTGAAGGATATCCCATGTTGGGATTTTTCATTTTAAAATACACCAGAGGAACACCCTAGATTTCAGGGGGCATTTGAGCTTCCACAAGTTTCGTGACCACCATTCTGGATCAGCCCAACCTTTCTTTTCCATGAGAAAACCATACCCATCTTTTGGGGTATAAACACCTGTTTTGTCGTGCACCCACAACAACACATCAGGTTCAGTTTTTATCCTTACATTTGATCTGTGGAGTTCATCAATGAAAGAGGACCATTCATTATGCCATCTGATGTTTAGGCCCATGTCCACAGCGTTCTTCCATGCCTGACCCCATATGGTAGATTGACCCACTTTCTCCACTTGATTTAGAGTATAAAAACCTTTGCTGTCTAGGTGCCTCAAGAGGCCGGGGGATAGGGCATATAATTGATTGCATCCAACCCAGGGATCCCTACCAATTCGAACATTCTTCCCATCGCCTACTTTCCAGGCCAGGCCTTGTTCAATCACAAAGAAAGCTTCCACCGTAGCCTTCCAGATAACAGAGGAGTGTTTCGTTTTCTTGTTTTGGCTGCGAATCCAATCTTCCAGGGGCATAGGGTTGATGTATTTTCGCTTTATCACCCTTGTCCATAGGTTCTCTACAGTAATAAGTCTCCATCCTGACTTAGCAGCCAAGGAAAGGCTAAACTCAAGAAGCCGTTTTATTCCCCAACCACCCCATTCTTTTGGCCTAGCAATCTTGTCCCATGCCACCCATGGAAGAACTGAGCTCTCATTTGAGCCAGCCCATAAGAATCTGCTACACAACCTTCTAATTTTCTCCAAGATGCCTTTGGGGATCCAAGTAAGGGCAGTCCAATAGACCGGGA